>JAANYP010006519.1:1055000-1087731 GCA_020465985.1 Centrapalus pauciflorus
ATGATGTATGTGATGATGAAGATGCAATCCACTATGTCAAAACTCCAAGATAATCTCCTTCCTTGCCTTCCTTCTTCCCCAAGAAATCAGAAGTGCGTGTGTTTTTGGTGATAAAAATCGTCCCCTAAATAAATGAGCAGAAAATTCCTTTCATAGCCTGAGAAGAACTTGCCGAGTATATGATATATACTCGCCGAGTATGTGTGTTATCACATTCTGATTTGAGCTCCAGGAAGACAAACTCGCCAAGTTTGTAAAATGAACTCGCCGAGTTCATGTGTTGTCGACTCCCTATTTGATCTGGCTTGATTCAGGAATTTCCAGAGAATATCATTTTTCAGGTTTACTCGCCGAGAATGTAGCCAAACTCGCCGAGTAAGCAGGCGAATTTCGGTTCTGGAATATGGCATACTCGCCGAGTATAGCAAGGAACTCGCCGAGTATAGTACAGTTCAAGCCATTGTTAACCTAGCCAACTTGCCGAGTATGTGTGGAACTTGCCGAGTATGTTCTGATTTGGCACTTTTCGCTTTGATTACTCAACGAAAACCTGAAACGAGAATATAATTCTATAAGATTGAATTGGAGACTGAAATTAACTAATTAAACAATCAAAACACGAGATATCGTCTGATAAAACATGTGTGAAATGGACGATATTAAACATTCCCACACTTAACATTTGCTTGTCCTCAAGCAAATCTGACTTAATTATCATGCTTACGAAAAGTACTCATTGGCTTTTTAATGTGATCATCAATTCACAAACATTTTAGAGATCTAAACGCATTAAAGACTTAGTGGCGGAAAGGGCAAAGCATTAAATTATAGGAGCAAAACCTTGAATTCTCAATTGGCACCGAAATAGCTACATAAAACAACCTGATCAATCCAAACTAAAATAGATAGGAATGAGCAACCTTTGATTTTTATTGAATTATGAGACTACTTTGCTAGAAGCTTTCCACGAATTTGCCTTTTACGAGTGGGTCTTAAGTAGCTCAATTATTGTTGTTTTTTTTATACTCGTGGCTCAACTATTCCTCTCATTAATTCACGTTTCAACTTGAAATGGGGACACGAACGTTGGCTAGGGTTACTAAAGAAAAACGGATAAATATGGCTAAACAAAAAGATGGCTAACATAAACAATAAAAAGGCTAAGGCTCAAAAGTGGCTATCTAATGGATATATGGGTGGAAAGGAAATAAGAAAAGGCTGATGTTTGGGTAATCCTAAAATGCCTCTATCACACGACTGCGCCATCTCAAAATCGTGTTTTCAAAAAGAATCTTTATGGCAAGTTCTGGATCAAAAGTAACAAATGTCATGCACACATAATCAATCGAACCATGAGCAAGAAAGTATTCATGAATGCTCGAAACGACTCAAAACTCACGAAACGAAATGACATGTAGGGCTATAATGTGCAAAATCCAACTTTGGTCCAAACAACAAGGTCATGTAGCAGTATCCAGTCCATAAGAGAATTCAAACTAAAGATCCTATTTAAAGCTTTCCATTTAACTCGCAAAAATCGATTATGCAAATAAATCTAAAACCTATTCCATAATTGAATTTTATAACTTTCGGCCAAATTGAGCAAATAATAAACATGCCAAGCAAGATTTCCTAAGGGCCAAGCAAAATCACTCATTGGCTAGAGTTCTAACCCATATTCCCACACTTAAGAATTTCATTGTCCTTAATGAAACAAAATGGACAATATAATCGTGCAAGAATGTAAGTGAAAGGAAGGAAAAAGACTCCCTGAGTGTGTGGAAGAGGAGAGCTCAAAGGATAGCCAACCAAAATTTTTGCAAGCGTGTAGAGTTGGAGTGAAGTGTGCAACCGACTCTGCGCAATGCAATACATCCTTAGAGGAAGGGATTGCCAAAACTATCAAAACCACAACATAAATACAAGATAAACTAAACTACAATGACAATAAAAAATAAATCGCTTGGGTTGCCTCCCAAGAAGCGCTTGTTTATAGGGTCCCTAGCTTGACCCTATCCCACTTGGCTTAACTTTTAAAGGGATGAAAAGGGTAAAAGACATACCTTTGAGTTGAGTGCAAAATATAATTTTAAACGATAAAGCCTTGCACTCCTTACCCTTACTACCTCCATCAGTGTGTAAATGCTATTATGAAGTTCCTTTAGTAGTCGTGAGTCAAGACTCTTAACATCACCAACCTGTGACTCCAACACATCCATCGAAGAATTAGTACATTCAAATACAGGCAATGGCGTCACAACATCAACGTCGATGCAACACTGCATATACGTTCACTATTAACAGAGCCAAAATAACGGTCAAAATTAGTAGTCAAAGTTGGTGGATTTAACGAGAACGACAATGATATATATTTTTTCGAAAAAAATTTACATGTTTATTTTTCGTGAAATTTTTTTTACCCAGACGACCATTTAATATGTTATATAAAGATCATTCAATGTCGAATTACAGTTTATATTACATATTCAACGTTGAAGTGATATTACATATCATATATGCAACATTGTATGTTCATTCGATATTAAAATAGTCAAAGTCAAAGTGGACAGTCAAATTTGGTAGACTACTATTAATTCAATGTTAATTGCATAAGTACCATCTTACCCCTAATGTTATATTATAATCCAATGGTTCAGATTTGTTCTATGTTTCTGCACTAAATTAAAGTTCTGCAATGAACCCAACCATATATATATATATATATATATATATATATATATATATATATATATATATATATATATATATATATATATATATATATATATATATATATATATATATATATATATGGGTTGGTTCAATGGAAAACCTATATACATCAGAAAACCAATGCATTTAAAAGTAATCGCATAAACGTATTTTGGGTATATAACATATTTTTCTAGTTTTAAAACTTCATTATTTTTATATTCAAATTTAAAAGATCCATAATTTATACATAATACTAAATTTAAAAAAAAATCTACATCCAAATTTAATAATTTAAAAAAGAAATTATCTTAAAAAAAGCATACATCAGAAATCATTATTCCAAATAAATCATCATCTTCGTCTTACAAAACAATGATGCATTCCAAAAATCAAAATCTTTATCTTCAGAGATCTTTATCTCAATAAAAGTCATCATTTTCAAATTCCAAAATGATGGTGTATGGGAAAAAAACACATCTATCGTTCAAAACAACAATGCATTAGAAATACAAACAAAACATTAATATTCAATAAGAAACCAATGTATTAGATGCTCAAACAACACGTACCAACCTTCAACGACGATGCATCATCATCTTCATCGTAACAAAAATCAACATTAATTCGATGACGATGAAATCTATGAAGTGTTCTTATTCTTGTTGCATAGTCAATATATTAGATTCTTCGATTCGTGCATCGTATATCTAAAGTGGTGCATCATATATATAAAGTGTTCATATATATGTTTCATTGTCAATATACACAATTTTTTGAATGAAATCCTTTAAAGAAATCAAAAACATTATGTTATAAATTCGAGACCTTCATGTAGAACGAGGAGGCCGAAATAGGAGGTTGCGATTGAGGCCGAAGAAGAAGGTTGCGATGGAGGCCGAAAAAGGAGGTTGCGATGACGACCAACTTGATTCGAACACAAAGACATTGGGTTTTTTAACATTACAAACTCACAGAGGCCAGTGGTCGGTTGCATGGTGGCTGGTATTCAGAGTTACATACTGGTCGACAGTCAGCCTTGCATGGTAGTCGGCAGTCAACATTGCATGCATGGTGGTCATCTGGTCGTCGGTAGGGTATGAAACATATCACCATTTTATTTTCATCTTCTATGGAGGTTTTTTTATATATTAAGGAAAGGATTTGAATATTGTGGAATGTATTTGAAAGTCAATGTCACACAAGATGACGATATAAGTGATTGTAGGGTTGCCAATTTTAATAAATCATATTTTGTTTATTTTAAGTAAATGTAATTATGTTATTCCAAAAACACCCTTAACGATCCCTTTTGATGCATTCAATGTTCTTATGATGCATGAAGATTTTTCAAGGTTTTCCGATACATGTTAGTTTTCCATTGATCTATATATATATATATATATATATATATATATATATATATATATATATATATATATATATATATATATATATATATATATATATATATATATATATATATATATATATATATATATATATATATATATATATATATAATATGGTTTGAAAGAGTACCACTCATTATGCAGCGCACCAGAATTTACAACATTTAGAAAAATTTTTACATTTTTTTTCATAAACATGTTTTAAATAATATTATAAAGATGATATGTAAATTTCACATACATTCACATCCAACTCATTAAAAATGATCGATGTGAACGTACACTTACATATATATATATATATATATATATATATATATATATATATATATATATATATATATATATATATGCATGTATGTGAACATATATTTATATATGTGATGCATGATTTCATGCACTTAGAATGTGTGAATGTACGTGAAATTTATGTATCATCTTTGTAATGTTAGTTAAATCATGTTTATGAAAAACAATATTTGAAAGAGTGGTATCTTCTATTGCGCTACATAATAAGTGGTACTCACACGAACACACACACACACACACACACACACACACACACACACACTCAAGTTTCATGTAGTACCACATTAGAGTGAAATCCTGGAGTCCCACATTATATGTACATGTTCATTACGATAAAATATTTTATTTCATGCAAAAGTGTAATATACGCATGTTCAAAGTGCATTACTATTACCAATTCACATAATTAGAAGTTCATTACAATAAAAATGTTATATTCCATGCATATACAATATGCACATGTTTAAAAATGTATTATCAGTTCACAATTGCAAATTATTTAAATATTGTAATTTTGCATGAAATAGATTTGTTTTATCGTAATAAACTTCAATGGATGTGAACTCATCAATCATAATACACTTTTGAACATACATATATCACACTTTTGTATTAAATAGAACATTTTATCGTAATGAACATGTACAATATTTAACATGAGACTGTAGGACTACATTCTAATATCGGATTTCATGGAACTCAACCCTATATATATATATATATATATATATATATATATATATATATATATATATATATATATATATATATATATATATATATATATATATATATATATATATATATATATATATATATTCATATCTCAATCTTTTTGCTATTTCCAATCTTTTCCTTTTTTTACCTTCAAAAGAATTAAAATATCACTAATACCAATCAGTTTTTCACTAATTTCAAAATTGACTCTTTCAAATCAAGAACATTAGATTAATTCAATCAATGGACAATATTGGTTCTACAGTTGTACACTAAATTTAGGTAATACAATGATCTCATCTCTATCTATACTTCTATACTATATAAAATAAGAAAACCACTTGAAGTTTCCGGACCATTGGATGGAAAGAAATAAATGGTCTAGATTAATGACAAATCATAATTATTTATGAAATGTCTCTTATACCCTTAATTAAAATCATTAATTATACCTATGTCATTTTTTAATTCATTTTCCAAATTTACTACCTTAACTTAATTACATTAATTTTTGATTTTAATTTTTTCTTATCCTTAATGTAACATCCCGTTTTTGGAATAATTACGTGGATTTAATCTATTGGCCGATTTTAATATTGATTATTGCGTTGGACCAATTATATTGCGATTAGTGGAATCAATACGTGTCGGGTTTATGAGTTGCGTGTTACCGGGTAATTAATTTAGTGGATTAATTATATTTTTGGGATCTCGGGATTAAATGGGTTATAAGGATATTAATTGTGAAAATGTGATATTGGGTTCGGGTTAATGGGTTCGGGACCGGCCGAAATAGAGATAAATATATACGTGCTTATCCTCTTCTCTTTTCCTTCATTTGAATGAAAACTCTAAAGTGTGGTGTGTGTGTGTTTGTGAGGCTCCATCAGAGAAAATCCATCCCCAAGCTCCAGGATTCTTGTGAAATCTGGGATTTAGCTTCACCATCTTCATCTCCCTTGTGTTCTTGAGCTCCAAAAGGTAAGAGGTTATGTCTTGAGGGTCTAAATTGTGTTATATATTAAGTTCTTGTGGGAAATGATTGTTTGGGTGATAGGGGAACTTATATGCTAGTTTTATGTGTTTATTTGGGAGCTGAAATCGGATTGGGAGGAGTTAAAACTCCTGGGCAAACCTGCAAATCGAAGAGCAGAGATGGATGCAGGCGTGAGGTCGCGGCGCAACGCGCAGGAGGGCACGGCGCGATGCGCCGGGGGGGGGGGGGGAGCGCGGCGCGATGTGCAGGGAGCGCGGCGCGAAGAGCGGGCCGGATTGTGCGTAGGGTTTTCGGTTGGGTTTCGTAGGGGCTTGAGGCTGGGTATGGAAGCAGGTCTCGTCGGGATTCTGAGGTCGGATCTCAGTTGGGTTTTCGGGGTCCAGTTGGGGTTGTATGTCGGTTTTAGTTCGGTTAAAGAATCATATTGGTTTGTTTTATATGTTAATTGGAGTTCGGGGGTTTCGTTGAGATTATTTGAGTCCGTGTTGACTATGGGTTCATTGTGAGTTGGTTATATGTGTTGACTGGGAATGGGATTAATCGTTTGAGATCCGTGTGATTGCAGGGACGGGCCGATCGCGAGGTGAGCTGAATCAGAGATTGTAGAGTTAGGGATTGAGACGGATTGTCTGACAGTCAGGTGAGTACCCGAGTTCTTTTCTAAACCGCGGGTTCGTTTTTGGGTCATGAATGTGTAGTTGGCATCGTGTATGTATATATTGTGTACTGCGGATGAGACAGGGATGCGAGAGGCAGGTATAGTTCTCTTCCTACATATGTGTTATGTGTGCATGGGATGAGATCCAGTCCGGGGTCCGTGACGAGTTCCATACGGACGGTGATTCGCGATGAGTGATCGCGCGGGTTGACTGTCCCTAACAGTCCTTGGGGAGTATATACACGGCAGGGCCTGTAGCCAGTTCGCGCCCGTGCTACAGGGTTTTCGCTAACCGCCGCTGTACACGGTCGTTAGCCGGGGAAGTGTCCCCTCAGTGATTCTGTGTGCAGGGCTTCGGATCTCATGCTGTGTGTTCATACCTGCTTTACATTGTCGATTGCCTGTGACAGAGATAGAGATTGTGATGTGTGTAGGTGCTATGTGTATATGTGCTATGTGTTAAAGTGCAGAGTCTAACCCTCGCGTACTCACGAGCTTCCGAGCTTACGTATTCGAGTCTACCGTGTTCAGGGGATCGGAAAAGAGATCGGTAGCTGGATTTGCTGGTCAGGGACTTGCGGTCAATAGAGGACGGTGTATCTGCCTCGTTAGTGATTATGTTTAGTATTGAATGTGTCTGCGTCTTTTAGGGTGTTGTAATCCAGGGGATTATATGTTAATGATATTTATGTGAAAGTTTTAAATTATCAGTGATTTCAGTTTATTCTGTGACATGTGCATGATTGAGTCATTGAGATATTGCCACCTGTGTATTGTATTGACGTGGCATTTCTGGGATCGGGAGGGGTGTTACAGCATGGTATCAGAGCTTGTGGTTTGAAATTTGAGTATCATTAGTGGATGCTTAACTTAAACCTTGTTCCGATCCGTGGGGGATCAGTTGCGATTGATTTTAGTGGAATTAACTAACCTGGCTTAGTGTATAACGCTGGGTGATTTATCTGTGGTTCTCAATTGTTTCGTTTAGTGCAGATTGTTATGGCAGACCAGGGTGAGGGATCGGGCGCGGGTAAGCCGCCCAGTGATGAGTATATTCGCAAATCAGAACTGCTAGAGGTCCATACCGAGTTTTACAGACAGTAGAAAGAGCAGGAGAGGGAACAGGGTTAGAATGTGGGGCCAGTTGTTCGGTCTACTGAGACAGAGTCTGGGGCTGGTGCTTCGTCGTCTGCTTCAAGGAGGGGTGGGTCCTCTAAGGATTTTATGACTGGAGATCCACCCCAATTCAGAGGTGAGGGTGAGCCAGGGATGGCTATGGCATGGGAACGGGAAGTAGAGGCAGCCTTCCGAGTTGCGCATGTAGATCCGAGGTATGGTCGGTTATGCGACCTATCTGTTGAGGGGAGGAGCGTCACAGTGGTGGCAGTCTATAGAGTCAGCGATGACATCTTCTGCAGCTTATGCGATGACATGGGATCAGTTTAGAGCCGTGTTTGAGCTACAATATATTCCCAGAGACGAGAGGCGGGAGATGGAGCGGCGATTCCTTCATCTACAGCAGGGAGAGATGACGGTGCAGCAGTATGTGGACCGGTTTAATGAGTACTCCTAGTTTGCGAGGTCTCCCGAGCGATTCTCAAGAGACCGGAGGCATTCCAGAGATGATTCCAGGGAGCGACGTTCGGGTCAGTGTCTGAGAGACAGACGAGATAGAGATAGAGACAGAGACAGGGATAGAGAGCGGAGGTCGAGTGGACCGGGGCGGAGCCAGCGATCAGACAGTCAGAGTCAGAGGCAGAGTTCGCGATATACAGGGCAGAGCCAGAGCAGCGTAGGGCAGAGGCCTCGAGATGGAGGGGATAGAGGACAGTTCGATTGGAGATCAGGAGTGCCCGGGATGTCACCGTCGTCATAGTGGGCCGTGCGTGCCTAGGTGTTATCGATGCGGTCAGCGTGGGCATGCTGCCGCCACGTGTACTGTTCCTGAGCCATTGTGCTTTCGTTGTGGGACGCCGGGGCACAGAGTGCGAGATTGTCCAGAGCCGGGGCCAGCTGTACAGGGTTCGAGTTCTAGTGGGGCTAGAGCAGAGCCGTCGTCATCCGGTCGTCATGATTCTAGGGCGCGGGGTTGAGTCTTTCAGGCGACTGTAGAGGAAGCTCGAGATGCTGCTGATATGGTTTCGGGTATGTCTTTCTGAGCTTGCTTTGTGTGTGTGTGTCAGTTGTGGGGCGGGTTATTGGGCTATGTCTATGATAAGTGTATGTGTTCTGTTGCGTGTGACTGCTTCGTTATGTCTGTGATCATGGGATTGTTATATCTGAGTATGTGTGTGAGAGTGGGATATATTGCGGTAAGATGGGTTATCAGGGTTCTGGGGTTGGGCATTGCGCTATGTTAAATGGATTAATCCTATTGAGTTATGTGAGTTATATGAGTAGTTCTTGCGAATGTGTTTGTGATGTGCTAGTGGATTGATCCTTCTGATAGTGGATTATCATGCTAATAATGGATTTAAATTCTTGTGTGTGTTTATCTATATCTGTGATATTGCGTTTAGTGATTCGATGGAGATGTCCTTATGTGTTGCCATGAGTGGATTTGAAGGCCTATTGTGTTAGTGGATGATCTATATAGAGCTATGCGAGTATGGGATGACAGAGAGCGAAGATCGATGGATTGAGATCAAAGTGGACCGAGTGGCTTATGAGGTGACGCCACGAGAAGATTCTGTGATTAGGGGATATACCAATTGTAGGTATGGGAATTAGAGGATTTAACTGAGTTATTAGCAAATTGACTAACTGTGAAATGAAGATGTGTAATAGTGATGATTGTGCCAATCAGAGTCCAAATGCGAATTTATCAGAGTTGTTAATGATTATATCAAGAATTATGAGTTAATGTCTCGGGGATTTGACTTAAAGATGCGTATTTGCAAATGGCTTGTGATAGATTCCGGGACGTAATCTCTTTAAGAGGGGAGAATTTGTAACATCCCGTTTTTGGGATAATTACGTGGATTTAATCTATTGGCCGATTTTAATATTGATTATTGCGTTGGACCAATTATATTGCGGTTAGTGGAATCAATACGTGTCGGGTTTATGAGTTCCGTGTTACCGGGTAATTAATTTAGTGGATTAATTATATTTTTGGGATCTCGGGATTAAATGGGTTATAAGGATATTAATTGTGAAAATGTGATATTGGGTTCGGGTTAATGGATTCGGGACCGGCCGAAATAGAGATAAATATATACGTGCTTATCCTCTTCTCTTTTCCTTCATTTGAATGAAAACTCTAAAGTGTGGTGTGTGTGTTTGTGAGGCTCCAGCAGAAAAAATCCATCCCCAAGCTCCAGGATTCTTGTGAAATCTGGGATTTAGCTTCACCATCTTCATCTCCCTTGTGTTCTTGAGCTCCAAAAGGTAAGAGGTTGTGTCTTGAGGGTCTAAATTGTGTTATATATTGAGTTCTTGTGGGAAATGATTGTTTGGGTGATAGGGGAACTTATACGCTAGTTTTATGTGTTTATTTGGGAGCTGAAATCGGATTGGGAGGAGTTAAAACTCCGGGGCAGACCTGCAAATCGAAGAGCAGGGATGGATGCAGGCGTGAGGTCGCGGCGCGACGCGCAGGGGGGCGCATCGCGATGCGCAGGGGGGGGGGGGGGGGGGGGAAGCGCGGCGCGATGTGCAGGGAGCGCGACGCGAAGAGCGGGCCGGCCAGCTGCTGGGCCGGATTTTGCGTAGGTGAGTACCCTAGTTCTTTTCTAAACCGCGGGTTCATTTTTGGGTCATAAATGTGTAGTTGGCATCGTGTATGCATATATTGTGTACTGCGGATGAGACAGGGACGCGAGTGGCAGGTATAGTTCTATTCCTACATATGTGTTATGTGTGCAAGAGATGAGATCCAGTCCGGGGTCCGTGATGAGTTCCATACGGACGGTGATTCGCGATGAGTGATCGCGCGGGTTGACTGTCCCTAACAGTTCTTGGGGCGTGTATACACGGCAGGGCCTGTAGCCGGTTCGCGCCCGTGCTACAGGGTTTTCGCTAACCACCGCTGTACACGGTCGTTAGCCGGGGAAGTGTCCCCTCAGTGATTCTGTGTGCAGGGCTTCGGATCTCATGCTGTGTGTTCATACCTGCTTTACATTGTCGATTGCCTGTGACAGGGATAGAGATTGTGATGTGTGTAGGTGCTATGTGTATATGTGTTATGTGTTAAAGTGCAGAGTCTAACCCTCGCGTACTCACGAGCTTTCGAGCTTACGTATTCGAGTCTACCATGTTTAGGGGATCGGAAAAGAGATCGGTAGCTGGATTTGCTGGTCAGGGACTTGCGGTGAATAGAGGACGGTGTATCTGCCTCGTTAGTGATTATGATTAGTATTGAATGTGTCTGCGTCTTTTGGGGTGTTGTAATCCAGGGGATTATATGTTAATGATATTTATGTGAAAGTTTTAAATTATTAGTGATTTCAGTTTATCCTGTGACATGTGCATGATTGAGTCATTGAGATATTGCCACCTGTGTATTGTATTGACGTGGCATTTCCGGGATCGGGAGGGGTATTACACTTGATGATCATAGTTAAATTCAAATGTAAAAATTTGGATTTAAATGTCGAAGTGTAGTAAATAAAGTTAAAAAATTTTGTTAATTATTTTATTGACATTATTTAAAATTTAATTCATAAAACTTCAATTGTGAATATGATAAATTTTGATTGTTGATTTTCAGATATTCCATTTTTATATTTTATCATTTTCAAAATATATACACATTCACATAATTGAAGTTTTTTGTTTCTTACTTTGATATTTCACATTTAAATGAATCTGATAGATTGTTGTTGCATGTATGATATTTTAGTTGGTGAACATCAATTGAAGTTCCTAGAAGATACAGAAACGAAAATCGTCCATTAAATCGCACAGAAAGGTAGAAAATATTGATTTTTGAGAGTTTTTGTGTTTTAAAAAAAAAGTATCTTTTTTGGTTAAATCTGGATGAAATAAAGTGTTATAAATGTTTGAAATAGTTTAGAAATGATCCAAATATATTAATATAACTTTTCTATGGATTGCATGTGGTTAAAAACAGATATTTAGCAATTTTCATGTAAAAACCGTAACATACGAGTATTGACCTGTTGGTCGACTCGGCGAATCGGCAAGAACACCAAGAACAATCGGGTAAAATTGCTAAGTTTTGGGACCCGAACTCGGATGGGTTAATCTCGGGTCAAGATATTTCTGATGCATACGAAATCCGGTCGAGGATCCGAAATTCGAACCTCGACTCGGCGAGTCGGTCCCAGTTCATGCAAAATTTGGATGAGGGTCATGAGACCCGAAATTCTGGTTAATTTATCAAACTTTTGGAATATGTTTGGTATTATATTAAGACATATAATGATGAGTCTTTGGGTATAATAATAAACCAAATGATGGGTTTTAAACATAAGTTTCTGATAATGGTTCTGAAGGATTTGACACTTTAAAATTGTGAAACTTGATAAAAGTTTTGGTGATCCAAGCATTGATGATATTTTTATACGTATAATGTAACAGGTCCCTTGTGGTGTTGTTTAACCCACAGTGGGGTATTTTGTGAATCCGGTTGAAATTCCGAAGAGAGATAATATAACTTGAAGTTAATAAACGCACCCACTGTGAGTACTTATCATTTCACATGTCTACATTTGTTTTATCTTTGTTGTTGCCTGCTGAGGCATGTTGATTCACTTTCGTTTGACACTCTACTAACTTGCTTATATGATTGATGCACATTGTTGCTTGTTGCATTTCCGTTTCTTTGTTGTGCATCTCTTTGATGGACCTGCGGGTCGCATCTGTGATCTGGTGTTACTAAGGCTATATGACCTCGGAGTGAGGTCCTGAAGAGCATTGTAACATCTCCGATGACTTTCTGCCTCATATGGTTGGTTTTCATGCCAAGCGTCGTCTCGAATGAGCTGTGGCTCTGGGTTCCGTACTTTGAGTACGTAGAGAGTATACAACATGTGTTGTCGGCGTTACTCTTGGGGGTATCATAAAGACTTGTAGAATGCGTAAATCTCTGTACTCACTAAGCTTTGCTTACACCTCAGTTGTTGATATTTTTCAGGAACTTGTAAATCCGTTGCTGGACCCTCTAGCTAGGTCATTATATTGAAGTATTTGAAGATTCTTTACTGCTCAAGTGGTAACTGACTTATGAAACAACATTGCAATATTTGGAATGGTTGTAAACATTATTGAGTTGTAGAGATTAGACTGGAACCTTGTAGCACCGTAGGGTGTTTGACTTGTATTTTACTTTTAATTTCCTGTAATTTACTAAGTACTTTCAGATTATTAATGCAATGTGTGTTATGATTAATCCTGGGTGATGTAATGATGGTTATTGTGGCAAGGGTGTCATAGGCTATGGTATCAGAACAGTAGTTTGAGATTCAAGTGTCCGTGAGGTCTTGGTCTCAAACATAGGTGATGACATGTAGTGATTATAAGTGATGATTTGAACTAAGATAGGATGCGATCTAGTGCTTATAGGAAAGTGACTTTCATACGGGATAATGGGTGGTGTCTTTAAATGAATGACATGTTTACTAAACGAGTTATATGTTTTAAATTTCAGATGATGTCTTGAGAAGGAATGACACCGCAAGAAACCAGGGAGATGATGCTAGCCATGATGGCTGAGCAAAACAAAATGATTCAAGATCAATTTCGGGCTTGAGATGAGGCCAAAGCTAAAAGAAAGGAAGACAATAGAAAAGAAAAGAGGGAACATGAAGGAATACTGTTAGGCACAAAAAGGCCTCAGTCAAACCTGTTCTACATCTGAGGGGGAGATTTATAATCAAACCTGTTGATGCATTTGAAGGTTGAATTTAAGGCCTGTTATATGCCTTATTGAAACCTGAAAATGATTTGCAATATCAGTCTAAAGCTGTTCTATATGTTGCATGTGTTGCAACTTAGACAGTTTGTCCAAGCTGCTCTGTCTGCTGAACAGGCTGGACATAAACTGTCTACGCTGCTCTACACTGTTGAGCAGCTTGGGAATTTTTAAAGTGTTCTGTTCTTTGTGAACAGAACCTGTTCTTTGTGAACAGGCTAAACACTTTATGGAATATGTTTCCAAGTCATCATGTATTGTTTTTTACTACAAGATCAGTTTACAAAGTCGAAGACAAAGTGGAAAACAGAACTGCTCAGCCTGCCCACGCTGTTCTGTAACATGAAGACAAAAGGTTATTTGAAAAAGGGTGACAGACCTTTTTCTTATATCAAAATAGGCCTTTACAAGGAAGAAAGACGCAAAGTTGATATTCCTAAATTAGTTAAAGGCAATGCAACAGTGGACAAAGTAAAAAGACAAAAGTTCTGCACATGTGAAGACAAGTCTGCTTTTCAGAAAAGTGCAGAAAAGGTTATGTTGTCTTTTTCAACAAGACTTCTCCTTTTTCATTCCGTCCAATGAAGATGTTTCTCTTAGATCCTCTAAGTGAGTATAAAAGGAAGCTTCTAAGGTCAGAAAGAAGTGTGAAGAAAGCTAAGTGCTGAAACCCAAGAGTGAACGTGCAAGTGTGATTTTCATGCATGCAAACCTTCTGTGTAAACCAGCATCTGTGTGTATAAGCTGTTTTACATAAGCCGTTCCTTTAAGTCTTGTAAACACAGTGAGTGCTTCTTAGTGAGTGTATTCATTGTATACTAGTTTGAGTCTGTCTTAGACTAGTAAGCATACTGTTGTATCTGTCATCTCAGCTTGAACTATTCCGCATTCAAGCTTGTTTGTAATTAACAAATTGTTGATAATACATACAAACATTGAGAAAAGAGTGTGTAGTTTTTAAATTGCTGTATTCACCCCCCCCCTCTACAGCTTATAACTATATACTTTGGGAACCTCTCGGGACCTACAAATACCTATTGTGGATGATAGATGTTTCGTAAATGAAGCGGAACGTAAAGCCAAGGGCAAGGAAAAGATTGAGTATGAAACCGGAATTAAAGAGAATTATATGAACTATGTAATTAGATCATTCAAGGACTGAAAACCACCAACATTTTCTAGATCTTTAAGAATTGAGAAATCAAAAAGATGGATCACAAGTGTGGAACAGATTTTCACGGAGATGAATTGTAAGGATGTATACGAGGTATGTTTGGCTAAGGATCAATTGATTGGACAAGCCAATAAATGGCGGAATTGTTGGGAAAAAGAATGGGATCAGAGTTGATTACTTCAATTAGTTGGGAACAATTCAAGTTGTTGTTTTGTAGGCAATACGGTGAGCCTGATATTGTATCTCATGCTGATCATGAAGAAAGAGCTATCGGAAAGATCGCAAATTCTGGAGGATATGAACTAAATGGACCGTATTCGATATCAAGGACAAGTAAACGTAATAGATGTAAAAGATGTCGACATTGTAACCAAATTGGACATAAGGATGATAAATGTCCAAGGAAGGTCGATGCTTGTTATAGTTGTGGAAAAGTGGGCCATTTTAGCAGAACTTGCAGATTACCACCAAGGAATTAGCATGTATTGACATTACATGATGAAACTAAGAATGAAAAGTTCAACAAAGGAGATGAGATCTTTGAGACTATTGTTATAACTTTTGTACCTTAAATTACGAAATTAGAAGAGTACTTTAAAGTTTCTATATGTAATATTTCATTGAAGTTTTATGATTTCGAAGTTAACATGAACTTAAGTGATATGAAAATTTGTTACTAATATAAGTATAATTATGTTTGTGAATGAGAATACTCGAGTATATAAATAGACATTAGATGAATAACAAAGATGGATTTTGAAGCTTTGAATTGGAAAAGATGCTATAGATATCTTGGAATTTATGAACGAGTTTAGAATTTGTAATAAAATTTAAGTTTGACCATAATGGGTTAAAGAATTGGAAGTAATTGTATTAGTATCATATATGATATGTTTAAAGGATTGAAAACAACTAGTCATGGTTATGATAAAGCAAATAGCATCAAATTTTATTAAGAGAAACTGTATGGTACATTATGTTGTTATTTTAACTTAAAAAGGTTGTAGTTAAGAACAACATGATACGATCTGTTGTGAGAATTATGATATAATCGGATTTGAAAAGACTGTTTCAATATTGGTATATATAATTATCATATACGGAAAACAAATCAAGAAATTATTGGGAAAGCATACGAGGGTATGATAATACATGGAAGATACATGTTAATTTTAAAGGAGAAATTGAAATATACAATGCGAGGTGTGAAGTAAGAAACGTATGTGAAGTATAATTGATCGGAAGGGGGATATAATACTTAATGAAATGGAGATTTGATCAAACATAAAAAGTTTAAAGAGACTTTGGACACTAACGAATTATGCTTATAAAGCAAAGAAAAGTCTAATACTACGATCCAGAATCTAAGGAAGACCCGGAGGTGGTCATGAGTTCTGTTTGATTCTGGTGCCTACAGATTATTTGTATTGACTGCTTTTGCTCAACGAATGTTGTCCGTTGTGATTGATGTTGAAACTGCTAAGTGACACATTAGTTAAAGTAGATCATGTGTATCATGATTGTACTCTAGTGATTGAAGAGGTAGTCTTCAATCTTGACTTGATTCCAATAGAGTTCGGTGATTTTGATATAGTAGTTCAAATGAACTAGTTGATCGAGAATGAGATCCATGTAGTTACAATAAAGGAATGATAAAGACAATTACACCGGAAAGATGAGAAGATCTGTATATATGGGGATAGGAGAAGTGGGGATCTACGTCTATTGATGATTGCTGAGGCCCGAAGGTTGATTGCTAAGGGCTGTGAGTCTTATTTGGCATATACCATTGATGCCAAAGCTGAAGAGAAAACTATGGCCGATGCGCTTGTTGTCCGGAAAATTTCCCAGATGTGTTTCCGGAGGACTTGTCTGGTATGTCACATGAAAGACAAGTGAAATTTTGTGTTGACTTGATCCCTGGAGCGTCTCTAATAGTTCATCGTTTTGCACTTACCGAAATGTAAGAGATGATGAAACAACTCCAAGAGTTTTTAGATAAGGGTTGCATTAGTCTGAATCTTTTGCCATGGGGAGTCCCGGTGTTGTTTGGGAAAAAGAAAGATGTCACAATGAGAATGTCCATCGATTATTGTGTGTTGAACAAATTAACGATAAAGAACAAGTGTCTGTTGCCGAGAATTGACAACTTGTTTGATTAGTTGCATGGGGCTTGTTGTAATTTTCTAAGATTGATCTACGAATGGGATATGATTAGTTGAAGTCCGAAGAGAGAACGTACTGAAAATGGCTTTCAGGACTAGTTATGAGCACTACGAGTCTCTGGTTATGACATTTTTATTAACTAACACCCCAACTGTTTTATGGACATTATGAATAGGGATTTGTAGACCGATGTTGGATAAATCGGTAATTATAGTCATTGACAATATTCTGGAGTACTCTAAGTTTAAAGAAGAGCCCACACCTGAGGAAGTTGTTGGAACTATTGAGAATTTGGAAGCCGTCTCACACTGCTACAGAAATAAGAAGTATTCTACGATTGGTAGATTGTAGACAACTTGATTAATTTGGTATATTTTATACCAACTCGAGAAAGTTATTGCTGGAAAGACTTACACAAATTTTCATGAGTAAGATTATTACTCTTTATGGTATTCATGAGTATTTATATTTTAAACTGAGTATTTATATTTAAAAATGTAATAGTAGTTCCTAATATATATAATATACAACACGTCTAAAAAAATTGTTACATTTTTTAATGAAAATAGTAACACTTTAAAAAAAATGTGTTACATTTTTCAATAAAAATTGCAACACTTTTAAAAAGGTGTTGCATTGAATCATTATATGCAACATTTATCGTAAAAGTGTTGCTTTATTGTAACATCCCATTTTCTGAGTTGATACATGGAATTATTTTAGTGGATTACTCTTAATTTAATAATATTGCGTTGGACCAATTATCTCCCGATTAGTGGATTCATACGTGTCGGGATTGCAAATTACGTGTTATCGAGTTGTCACTTTAGTGGATTAACTATGTTTATGAGTTCCCGTGATTAAAAAGATCAAATTGATATTAATAACGAAAAAGTGATATCGGGTTTGGGTTATTGGGTCGGAACCCGCCAAAAATGGAAATGGTATATAAGTGGCTTCCTTTGAAGTCTTTTTCTCTCTTTTCCTTAATTAGAAAGTTGAAAGAGTGTGTGTATTGTGTGTGCGTGTGCTGGAGCAGTAGGGAAGTCACAGGAATGAATTTGGGTTGCTGAGATTCTTAATCTTCATCTTCTTCATTTTGTGTTCTTGAGGTGAGAGAGGTAAGAAACCATTAAATTACTTGTTAAAATTTGTGTATGTGTTGGTGAAATTGTGGAAAAGGTATCTAAGCCTATAGAGTATTGATATGTGTTTATTGTTGCTGGAATCGAGTTGGTGTGGGGTTTTAACCCCCGGGCAGCCATTAAAGCGAAGCTGAGGAGACCTGCATGCCCAGAAGCGCGGTCACGACCCCCTGAGCGCGGCCGCGATGAATTCTGAGGCGGTGAGGGTCGAGTGCGGCCGTGATTAAGAGTGCGCGCCGTGATGTTCAACCGCGATCTCCTAAGCGCGACCGCGATGGGGTAGACGCGGGTCGCGATGAGGTGAGTGTGGGCAGCGATCAGGGTGTTGAGGCCGGGTTTCTGTTTTGGGGATGTTGGGTCTGATTATGATTGTTTCTGGGGTCTGGTTTAGTTATGTGGTCAGTGTGTGAGTTGTTAGGTGTTTCTGGCGAGTTTGGGTTTGAATTAACAGTTGGGATCTGTTGTGTATTCAGGGACGAGTCGACAACAAGTTGAGCCGAATCAGAGATCACAGGATTAGTGGATTGATCAGGTGAGTATTCGAGTTCTTTTTCAAACCCGGGATCGTTTTATGAGTCTTAGCTGTGTAGCTACTGTGTATATTGCGTAATATGTATGAGACAGGGATGCGAGCCTCAGGTATGATCTTATCCCTATATATGTGTTATATGTGCATGAGATGAGATCCGTTTCAGGGTGTCCGTGATGAGTTCCAAACAGACTGTGATTCGCGATCACTCTGTCCAGTCTTCAGAGCGTGTATACACGACAGGCCTGTAGCCACGTCGCGCCTGAGCTACAGGGTTTTAGTTAACCACTGCTGCGTGCGGTCGTTAGCCGGGGAAGGGTCCCCACAGTGATAGTGTGTGCAGGATTCTGGATCTCATGCTTTATGTTGATACCTGAGATATATTGTCGATTTCCAGGGATAGAGATAGAGATTGTCATGCGTGTATGTGCTATATGTGTGTGTGTTATGTGTTTATGCTACAGAGTCTAACCCTCGCGTACTCACGAGCTTCCGAGCTTACGTATTCGAGTCTACCATGTTCAAGGAATCAGAAAGGGGTCGGTAGCCGTAGCCGCTAGATCGGGACTTTGATTTATCTGGAGACTCTTTTATCTGCTTTTGTTTAATAGTCAGATCAGTACCACATGCGATAATGTCTTTTGGGATTTTGTGAATCGATGGATTGTGTATGTATAGTTGTTAAGCGTTTGTATTAAAGTTTTAATTATCAGTGATCTGCATTATCTTTTGACATGTGTTATGGAGATTATATGCGTTATTGCTACCTGTGTATTGTAAATGACGTGACTTTTGTGCGGAAAGTGAGAGTGTTACATTTATAACTAAATTTATGATAAAAAAAACATTTTTCATAAGTGCTACTTCAAAAGTGTCGCATTAGATTCATTTTGTAGTAGTGAGAGAAGAAAAGATGATCGAGATTAGATCAACAAGAAAAAAAGATAGATAGAGGGAGTAACACTAGTCGCGATTAGACCAAAAATTGATAAAGATAAGAAATGGTCAAGATTAGACCAAAAAGAGATAGAGAAAAGTTGATCAAGATTAAATCAACAAAAGAAGATAACAGAGAAGTATTGATCGGGAGTCGATCAATAAGAGAATAATTTGATCGGGAGTAGATCAATAAAAGAAGATTTGATTAGGAGTAGATCATTTTTTTTCCTCAAAATAGGTTAGAAAAACCAAAATTTAATTCAACAAAATCAAATATAGATAGAGATGTAGCATTTGAGAAACAGATGCAGAGAAAGTTAGAGATCCTAACAAGATTGAGAAATTGTGCAAGCAAGAAGATGAACGAATTCAAAACAAACAAAAGAACAAAAATTTGAAGTCAAATTCCTACTAATTAAAGAACAATCAAGATTAAGGGGGAGAATATTAGATTAATCTTGATTATGTAATAGTTTAGAGATATATTGTATAAATATGTAAAATAGAGTAGTGCAAGTACCTAGAATAACAATTAGCAAAGTATGAAAACTTGCAACTATTAATAAAAGATGCAACCATTCATGAAGGGGCACAAGTGAAGAGTTGTGACTTTTCACACTGGTTCGGACGCACCCTTTAATTTAGTATAAATAGGGGTCTTTATCCATATTTATAATTGTGTATTTTCAAGATTGTTTCAATGAAAGTGTTAAGTAGAAAACCAGTGCATTTTAGTTTTGATCCAACAAGTGGTATCATAATGAGTTGGAGTACTTTTCCAACAGTTTCACATGAAGTTACGAGTTGGCAAAATTGTTTGACCCCAAAAGTTTTATTTCAATATATTGTATTATCTACTATATTAGTATACTTAAAGATATATATTTTGGATTTATTATGAGCTTGTTGTTCGTTAACGTAGAAACATGAAATGTTATGCTTATTTTTGGATGGACCAACTATATATTTTTAATAAATCTAGATGTAGTTTTCAATTTGTGTCTGCTATAATTTGCTGCAAAACAAGACAATTTCATGAGAATGCTTCAAATTAATGTTGTCATTCTAAAAGTTGATGCTTATTATAGTAGAGTTGATGGTTTCTTGTGATTTTTTAACCTTACTGTGGACAAACTTAGGAAACTGTTATAGTTCTTACAAATTCAAATTGTAGGGTTTGGAGCTGAATTCCTGGGTTTTTTTTTTCCTAAAACATTTGCTGGTTTGGATGCAGTCCATAGACCACGCCACCACGGTCCACATTATGTAGCTTGTTCTACATGAGGCTTGGTATGTACTTATTACGTAGCTTCATTCATGATTATATTTTTGGAATGTGGTTTTATGTACATTTTGTGTGGTAGTTTGCACAGGGATGTGGATTTTTACTTCAACAGAATGCAATTTTGAACTTTTTTGTTTATTTTACTCGATTTATAGAAGCACACAGATACAATCATGCCAATTATATAGTATAAAATATTGGTTGTATTCTTTGTAAAGGATATATAAAAATCATACGATATTCCTCTGTTAATATGATATCAGATTATCAGCTGTTAGTTTAATCTTGATTATGTAATAGTTTAGAGTTAAATTTGTAATTGTATAAAGTATAAGGGCTTAGAATAGCATTTAGATAAACCGAAGAGGTGTGTCTATTCACGAAAAGACACAACCTTACGAAAAGGTTTCATGAAGAGTTGCAACTATTCGTCGCACCTCTTAGATTAGTATATAAAGAAATCATTGTAAAGATTGTAAAGTGTGATTTCAAAGATTATTAATAAAGATATAGTTACGGTAAATCCTGTGAATATTGTTTAGAGAGTTTTTATCCAACATTTGGTATCAGAGCGCAAGGTCAATAGATCCTGAAATTCTCATCATTTACCAACAGAAACAATCCAAGAAATACACCCGGCGATTAGAACATCGTCGTTAAGGAGATTGGCATTGAGATTGCCATAGATACACGGGGCAGAAGAACACAGAAGCATTCTTCTACCAACCGGCACCAAACAGAGAAATCAGATAGATTTCAAGAGACGAGAATCTAGACAAGATTCAATTTAGAGAAATTCAGTAAGTTTCTCTCATCACAGTAGGCAAAACCCCACAGAACCGAAGGCAACAAATTGAAGGCAACGAATTTTTCCACAAAAAAACAGTAAGCCCCTTCGCAAATATCACATATAGAAATATATATAGCAAACCCTAGAAATCAGTCAAAGGGATATACCAGTACGTATAAGCCTCGTACCGAAACCA
Organism: Centrapalus pauciflorus; assembly: GCA_020465985.1. NCBI lineage: Eukaryota > Viridiplantae > Streptophyta > Magnoliopsida > Asterales > Asteraceae > Centrapalus > Centrapalus pauciflorus. The sequence goes on from JAANYP010006519.1 coordinate 1,076,907, forward strand.
ATAGAAGCCAAAATCAGAAAGATATAACCTGATTTTGAAGAAGCCACCGCAGAAAAATCCACAGAAAAGTGTCACCGCCGTAGGAGTGAACCCACGGACAGAAACCCGTAACCAACCGCCGCCACAACCACCGTAGAACCACCAATCGCCACCATCAAATAGAGGCAACGATTAGGGTTCTTGTTTTTGCCCCAAATCAGTTTGCAGATCCGAGAATAGCCATAGTCACCGATTCGAAATAAACCGTCGATAACAGAAGTTAGGGTTACAACGATTCGTCATCAAGGCAGCGATTAGGAAGAGACATAGCACCGATTCAGAGGAATCACAAAGAGTTACATCGATTTTAACAGAGGCATCAATTCATAGAAGCGGGAGCACCGATTAGGAGCAATCGGTTCAAAAGAGAAAAGAGAGTACAGTAGTACCGATTCAAAGAAAAAGAGAAGAATCGTTCAAGGGAAAATCACAAAGAGGGCCAAGTTTGAAAAGGGCCAAGTTGAAAAGAAGCAGGCCCAATCAAAAGAAAAAAGTCCAAGAAAAGGAGAGGCCCAAAAGCAAAACCCAAGAGAATTAAAAAGAGCCCGTCAGGTTTCAATTTTAATATATATAATTGCAAATATATATTATTATTATTTTAGAAGATAGACTTTAATTTATTAGAAGAATAATTAAAGATTGATATGTGCTAGTTGTAATTCACGTTAAGGAAACGTTGAATTGTTTGAGAAGTAATTGTGGTTAGACAAAACAATTAAGTTGAATTGTTATTAGATTTATATTGAAATATGACGGGAGATAAAAGTGTAGATACAGAGATAGATCGGAGTTCAAGAAAGAGAAAAAAGAAAAAGAAAAAGAGAGAGTTATTGATCAAGAGTAGATCAATAACAAAACGAGAAAGAGAGAAAAAGAGATAGAAATAGAGATGCAGAAAGAGTTATTGATCGAGAGTAGATCAATAACAAGAAAGAGAGAGAGATTGAGAGAGTAGACAATGTCGAGATTAGACCAAAGAGAGCATGATTGATCGAGAGTAGATGATCAATCAAAGAAAAACTGATCAAGAGTAGATCATTTTTCTTAAAAGCAGAGATTCAAAGAAGAACTGATCGAGAGAGTAGATCATTTTTCTTAAAGTAGGTTAGAGAAACCGAAGATTTGATTCAGCAAAATCAAATACAAATAGAGAGACCGCATTTGAGACACAGATGCAGCATTTGAGACACAAATGCAGAGACAGTTAGAGAACCTAACAAAATTGAGATTGCACAAGCAAGAAGATGCAAGTGTTGCAAGATTGAGATTACACGAGCAAGAAGATGCAAGTGTTGAAGACAAACAGAAGAACAGAAGATTGAAGACTTGAAGAACAATCAAGATTAAGGGGGAGAATGTTAGTTTAATCTTGATTATGTAATATTTAGAGTTAAATTTGTAATTGTATAAAGTATAAGGGCTTAGAATAGCATTTAGATAAACCGAAGAGGTGTGTCTATTCACGAAAAGACACAACCTTACGAAAAGGTTTCATGAATAGTTGCAACTATTCGTCGCACCTCTTAGATTAGTATATAAAGAAAGCATTGTAAAGATTGTAAAGTGTGATTTCAAAGATTATTAATAAAGATATAGTTACGGTAAATCCTGTGAATATTGTTTAGAGAGTTTTTACCCAACATCAGCGACTGTCAGGATCTAAAACTAAATAACCAAGATTAACTGATTTGAAATTTATCAGAGTATAAATCAATAATCTTGCTTTGAATCAAAGTTTAATTAAGAAGTTTGCGGAATAACACTTAATTATTTTAACAAAAACTTTCAGAACTAATGAAGCATAAAACATAAGAAGTAATCAAGACTGTTTGTATTGCTGAATTCAATGATTACAATCACCTCTAATCTGTTTGATTAGACGAAGAACACAGACTGTTCTTAGGGTTTTACAACCTTAGAGGCTTAAGAAAACTTAATCAACAAAGCAATTACAGACTCAAAAATATGCAGAAAACTTCTATACAATAGAAAGACCTATTCTATGTATTTATATTGCTTTTTGGACTTGTTTCCTTGACTAATGATGACTTCTCTGATAGTAGATATGCTGGAATCTTCATGCAGATATCTTTTCCTGAAAATCAGCACTTTCTGTTTATGAAACTGTTGAGCAGCTTGAATCACTTGACAGCTTGAACAGAGCAGCTTGAGTTGATTTACTCTGGCAGCTTGAACTTTTACACTGGCAGCTCGAGTTTCTTCAACTAGCAGCATGAACTTTGGATTTACAAGTAAAATCTACTAACAGTCTGAGAAGTCTAAACTAACAGCTTGAATGTACTTAAACTATTTCCCAACAATCTCCCCCTAACTTAAATTCTTTACACAAGACTTTAAGTTCTATACAAGAATGGAAATGAATAAGTAAACTGTTATTTACAAACCAAGGCTTTCAAAAACTTACAACTGTGCAAGTTTATGATCTACAGCCTTCAAAAATTCTCTCTTTAGCTCATCTCTATCACAAGATATTCTGACAGACTTCATCTGGAGTAGTATATTCTTTGGAAGATCATAGAATTCAAGATTAAAGAACATACCAGATCCATCCGTGAATTTGACTCTGTAAGTCCTGGATTTGACAAAAATATTAACTTCCTTGATTTTCAATCCCTTCTTGTTGGCATCCTCTACATCTTTTCTAATAAATTCAGGATGAACAATGGACTTCAGATCTCTGATGACTTGTTTCACTTGTGGTAGAGAAGATCTAACTTGTGATACAGACCCAATGTTGTGCATCGTTATCAGCTCATCTCTGGTCAACTTTTGAACTATTTGCCAAAAAGTATCATACTCTTCTTCAGGACCAGACTCTCTTCTTATCACAAACTTAATTCTCAAGTCACGGTCATCCAGTGACTTAGCAAACCAGTAGTTGATTTGAGGCTTTGTAAAATCGTGCTGATCAATCAGCTTCTCTATCTCCATAGCCTTTTGTAGTTGTTGCTCAAAGAGCACTCTTTTAACTGATGAAGGAATAGAGACAACTGCTTGATCAGAGGGAGCAGGTGCACTGGCACCAGCTTTAGTTTGGACTGATTGAGTTGATGGTTGGACTTCTTGGGATGGTTGAGCTTCTGGAGAGACTTTTGTTCTCTTTCTTTTGTCCATCTCCTTGTCATGAATCCCTTGCAGCCTTTCAGTTGGCATGGACTGAGCCATTTTCTTTGGGATACCAGCTGCAAATGCAAAATTTATCAAAAATCTTCTGTGCCCAGCTTTGGAATGCCCTGTTGGCATTTTTCTCTTCATTGCTCCTTGTTTAACCACAAACCCCTTTAGGTAGTCACCTAAGGTCTCATCATCATCCATTGGGGTTTGGGCTTGCTGAGCCAATTCTTTGTCCTGTTCTTCTGCTATTCTTTTGGCAACTTCAGCATCAAAGGCAATTTGGGCTTCTTTGGAGGAAAATTTATGCTTTGGAGACTCAATGAGAATGCCCTTGCCCTTGTCTTTTGCAGCAGATGATGTAGCTTGGACTGTACTTGATGGAGCTTGAATGCTTTCCCTGATCACAACTCCAGTGGTTTTTGAAGGAGCAGCATGAGTTTCTAGGCTAACAGCATGAGAAGCTGTTGGGACTGCTAGCCTAGAAACTGGAACTGTTGGTGCTGCTTGGACTGTTGTCGTTGGAGCTGCTTGGACTGATTTGGGAACCTCCTGATTCTCCCCCTTTTTGGAAGCATTGGTTTGGTCAGAAGGACCTACAACCTTTGCCCCTTGGGTTTGAATCATCTGCTCTAATTTCATAATTTTATTTCTACAGAGGGTGAACCCCTTGTGAAGATAATCCATTCGCTTATTCTGAGCAGCCTCTGCCTGTTTGAGTTCAAAAATTTTGGCCCCCTGTGCAGCAATGATGGACATTTGGTATTCCATCATGGCTACAACAGGTTTCAGCTTGGGATCCGTCAAGAGCATGAGTTGCAGACTTGTCTCAAGATCAGAAAACACCTGAGGTGCTTGTGATCTATCACTGACATTAAGACCAGAAGTAGAAACTTCTGGGCCCCTCTTTTCTTGGTTCTGGGGACTTCCAGCTTGTGTTTGCACACTTGCTGTTGCCATGGGCGTGGTCTTAGCTATGTTGGCACTGTCCTGTGCCTCTTGTGCAGAGACATCAGTAGTGCCAGCCACAGAACCCATATGAACCATCTCTGAAGAGATGTTCACCTCCTGAGTGAGGATGGGAGTTTCCTCTAGTGGTTCCCTTTGGATATGCTGTGCAGGAGTATCCTCCTGCACAGGGATATATGGCTCTTGCTGATGGAAGGAGGAGGAAGGAGCTCCTGGTCCCCTTTTTCTTTTGTATATGTTTCTGAGTGGTCGTGTTAGCTGTACAAAAGGATCAGAGGGAGTTTGTGTATCATGAGGAGGGGGTTGGGGTCCTGGGGGTGTAGCAGTAATGATGGGCTGAGCCTGCTCAGGACCCTCTCCTCTGTTTCCTGAAATGATGTTCAGCATTGCAGAGGGCAATGGAACATCTACACTGACAAAATTGGAACTTGGCTTTATCAGCCTTTTGATTGAAGACAATGAGTGCCTATGGGAAACATGTATCCGTTTATGTAAATGTGGAGTTGTGCAGGTGTGTGCAATAATTTCTGCCAAAAACCTAGTATACATCAAAAATTTCCCATTCTTTAGGGAATGATGCCTTAACATCCCCTGAAAAATCATGTTAGAAAAATTAAACTGTTGGCCAGTAGAAAAGCACACTAAGGCAGTGGCAATATTTGAAGAAAACTCAGACCAACCAGTTCTTTTGGGGCTTAAACATTGCTGAATAATGTGCACAAGGTATTTCCATTTAGGAGAAAAATGTGCCTTAAGAAAAGTAAAAGAATCAGCAGGGCCCCTATAACCAATGTTTTGAAGACCAAAATGTAAAGCTTGAAGGGATAGGTGGGTCATACCTGAGGCATCTTGAAGATGCAAGTGATGTCGGATGGATTCCTCAGTGATATGGATAGCAGTTCCATCAATCTTGGAAAGGAGGGTAGGCACTCCATTGATGGTTTGAACAGATGCATGGTTCCAAAACTATTCTATATGGGAGATGTATATAGTAGGGTTTATGGTTAGGGCATAATGAATATGGGAGTGCCTGAGGAAATCCATCATTGTATGGAACGGTTCAGCATGTTTCAGAGTGTATGGGAGGCAGTTATGCTCTTTTACAAACTCCATTGATGAAGAAACGATGGTTTAGGGTTTGAAAGAAGAATGTGTGATTCGTTCAGAGAGAAAGCAAGAGGTCGGGGAAGAAGAATATGTAACTGGTAGTTACAACTGAACGAAACTGGGACCTTTAAAGGTTTCGAAAAGGTTGGGTCCCGCGCACACATTTGAGAAATTACCCAAATACCCTGCACACTTTGACAGATCAAGTGAAAATAACTAGCAGTCCGAGAAAATGAACTAGCAGCATGAGAAAAGACTCATGCTGTTAGTGTAAAATTGTGCAACTTTTCAATGGAACAGTGTCTCCCCCTTAAATTAGCATACTGAGTCGATAACAATGAAAACTAATTAATCCATGTTTACCATACCAATATTTGATATTAGGAAAGTGAACCTTCCCACATCAAAAGGTTTTGTAAATAGATCAGCTAGTTGATCATCTGTATGTATTTTGGTAACTTGGATTAACTTCTTTTCATTACAATCTCTGATGAAGTGAAATCTGATTTCTATATGCTTGGTTTTTGGGAATTTCACTGGGTTTTGCACAATGCTAATTGCACTTGAATTGTCAATATAAATAGGAGTGGATAAGAAATTCATACCATAGTCTCTTAGCTGATTTTGAATCCACATTACCTGGGACGTATTCTGCTTCAGTGGATGATGTGGAGACAGTTGTTTGCTTTTTGCATTGCCAAGAGACCAGTCTTGCTCCTAAGTATTGACATCCACCAGTTGTGGATTTCCTGTCAATGTTGCAACCACCATAGTCACTGTCAGAATAAGCAGTTAGTTCAAAAGGAGAGTCTTTAGGATACCATAGGCCTAAATGTGGTTGGCCTTTAAGATATCTAAAGATTCTTTTAACAGCAACCAGGTGAGAATCCTTTGGAGAGCATTGAAATCTAGCACACACACAGACATCAAACATAATATCAGGTCTTGAAGATGTTAGATACATGAGAGATCCTATAAGGGATCTGTATAGATGAATGTCCACATCTATGCCATCTTTGTCTGTATGGAGCTGTTTATGAGGATCCATTGGAGTGCTTGCAACCTTTGTGTCTTGATAGCCAAACTTTTCCAGTATGTCTTTGACATACTTTGATTGACTTAAGAATAGACCAGTAGGCTTCTGTTTAACCTGCAGCCCTAGAAAGAATTTGAGTTCCCCCATTGAACTCATTTGAAACTTTTTGTGCATTAGGGCCTCAAATTCTTTGCACAAACTATCATTAGTTGAGCCAAAGATGATGTCATCAACATAGATTTGGACAATAAGAATCTCAGCTTTGATGGATTTAGTGAAAAGTGTTTTGTCCAGAGTGCCTCTCTTGAATCCATTCTGTAGAAGATATGATGACAGTGTGTCATACCATGCTCTGGGGGCTTGGTGAAGACCATAGAGAGCTTTGTCTAGCTTGTACACCCTGTCTGGATACTTGTAGTCTTCAAAACCAGGAGGTTGACACACATACACTTCCTCTTCAATTGTCCCATACAGGAAAGCAGACTTAACATCCATTTGATACACTTTAAATCCTTTGAAACTTGCATATGCTAGAAACAGTCTGATGGCTTCAATTCTAGCTACTGGAGCAAAGACATCATCATAATCTATTCCTTCTTCTTGAGTGTACCCTTGTGCTACTAGTCTTGCTTTGTTCTTGATGACTATCCCTCTCTCATCCTTCTTGTTTCTGAACACCCATCTTGTACCTATTGCTCTCTTACCTTTAGGAAGATCCACCAGAGTCCATACATTCTGAATTTTGAACTGTAAAAGCTCTTCTTGCATAGCTTCAATCCAGGATGAATCTTTTAATGCTTCTGATGCCTTTTTAGGTTCCAATTGAGACATGAAACAGACATGTTCAAAAGCAGCTAGACTGAATTCAGGAACTGCTAGTTCAGCAGCAGCAGTCTCATTTTGAACCATTTTCCTTGTTTGAACAGGAGTGCTTGGATCACCCAGTATTTGATTGAGAGGGTGATACTTGTGAACTCTTAGTGTGGGCTCTCTCTCTGTTTGAAAACAAGTTCCAAGGTTTGTATCATCTCCATCAGAACCAGTGAATGGTTCAGTTTCTGAAACAGCTTGACTTGAATCTGGGACTGTTTCCTGTTGTGTTGGAGCTGTTCTTTCAGAACTTTGGAGTGGCACTTCAGTGTCTGGATTTGTATCATTCAGGACCCCTGGAGGATCACAAGACAGAAGTGGTAGAGTGGTGAAATCATCCAAACTTGTTGAATCTGCAGCAGTCTGAGACTTTGTGCCAACAGCATGAGAAATTGTATTGGCAGCATGAGAATTTGTGTTAGCAGCTTCAACCCTGTATGCATCAGCTTCTGTAGTATACTCAACAAAGCTCAGAGAATTTGTTAGTGAATCTAAATCAAACAACCAATCAGGACCAGTGCCTTTGATATTAGCAGTATTTTCATTAAATTCAACATTGGCACTTTCTTCAATTGTTTTAGACACACTGTTGTATACTCTATAGGCTTTGTTTTGAGTTGAGTATCCTACAAAGAATCCTTCTTCAGCCTTACTCTCAAACTTCCCTAAGTGAGTCTTAGTGTGAAGAATAGTACATGGGCATCCAAAAGGCTTGAAGAAAGCTATTAGGGGACTTCTGTTATGGAATAACTCATAGGGAGTTTTTCCTTGAGATTGGACAACTTGAACCCTATTTAGAACATAACAGGCTGTATTAACAGCTTCTGCCCAGAAAGTCATTGGCAGATTTGAATCAGCTAGCATTGTTCTAGCAGCCTCAATTAATGTTCTATTCTTTCTTTCTGCTACACCATTTTGCTGTGGTGTTCTTGGTGCACTATATTGTCTAGCAATGCCTTTGGACTCACAGAAACTGATTAGAATTTGATTTTTAAATTCAGTTCCATTGTCTGATCTTATCACCTTAACTTTTGAGTTGGATTGGTTTTCTATCTTAAGGATAAAAGACTTAACTAACTCAGCAGTTTCATCTTTGGACCTAAGAAAGTAAACCCAAGTAAATCTGGTGAAATCATCAACAATAACTAAACAGTAAGCCCTTTTATTCAAACTCAAAACAGATGTTGGACCAAATAGATCCATATGTAACAACTGAAGAACAGATGAGATTGAATTTACTTCTTTGGCCTTATGAGAAGTTTTGTGTTGCTTACCTTTAAGACATGCTACACAATGATCATCACAAATGAACTCCTTTTGTGGTAATCCTCTTACCAGATTCTTTTTAACTAAATCATTCATGGATTTGAAGTTCATGTGACACATCCTTCTATGCCAAAGAGCAGACTCATTTGATGATGCTTTGGATATTAAACAGCTTAAAGTATTTGATTTAGTCAAGAGAGCTGTGTCCAGGCAGTAAACATTGTCCTTTCTTGGTGTTCTTAGTAAAACAAGTTTTTCAGGAACTTTGAAATCCTTTGAAAGAACAATGCACTCAGAATCTGTGAATAGAACAATGTTTTGTTTGTCACAGATTTGAGAGACACTCAATAAATTGTACTTAAGTTGTTCAACATACAGAACATCATGGAATGTCATGTTGCCTGCATTAACAGTACCTTTACCTGTAACCTTACCTCCCTTTGAGTTGCCTCCAAATGCAACAAAGCCTCCATCAAAACCTTTGAAATTTGACAAGCATTCAGAATTGCCTGTCATGTGCCTAGAGCATCCACTGTCCAGATGCCATCTTGTTCTATGAGGAGACCTGTGGTTGCCCTGCACAAATAACAGCTTAGTTAGTAGTGGAGTAAACCCAAACCAAATTGGTTTTGGGTTGGCCTTGTACATTGACATAACTAAAAACTGTTTTTTACTTCTTATATTTGGTGAGATCTACTGATGGAGTCTTTGGAGAGTATTTAGTGATAATATGAGGTATCCAACTATTTTGATCATCTTTTCTTCTGACAGTCTCAGATGATTCACTAGCAGCTCCAGTTTGATGCCCAACAGCTTGAGCTGTGTTTGTAGTGCTAACAGTTTCAGTTTTTGCACTAACAGCATCAGATTTTGACTTAGCAGTCTGATCTTTTGCATTAGCAGTTTGAGCAACAGATTTGTCGTTGACACACCATATTTGTTTAAAACTTGATTTAGGCTTTGCCAAAACTTGTTTTTTGATGTGTGGACTGTTTTTTATTAACTTTTGAGAATCTGTGATCAACTGTTTTCTTTGGAGCTGCTGTGGAAGGTTTCACTTTTGAGTGCTTTGCCTGATTAGGATTTGATTTTGTGTGATGCACAGTCTGTTTTGCAACAGCTGGTTTGTAAAAACAATCCTTGGCTAAGTGATTCTTCCTTCCACAGTGAAAGCATCTTTTGACAGTTTGAATTGGAACACCAGACTTTTCTAGTCAATTTCTGGTTCTTGTTTCTCTGGTTTCCTCTTACCTGCTGTTGTTTAGGAAACTTTTGAACACCATGCTTTTGGCATGTGCAGATAGAAACAGTTTTACCTCTTTTAGTTCCTTTTGATGAAGATGCAGTGTTACAGTTAGAATGTACAGAAACTTGTGGAGTAGCATTGCATACATTCATCTTCTCTTTTCCTTTCTTACTGAGAACTTGGACTTCTATGGGTGCACTCTTTGTGTCACAGTCTCTATTTTGACTCTTATCTTCTTTTAATTCAGGACTGTTATCAAGGATAGGATCTACAATAGTCATAGACTCATCTAGTGGTTCATTGACAAGTCTATCAGCAACCTCACTCATTGGGTGTATGTACTTGTTGTTGTATGGAGGAGGAGTGGCCCTATATCCTATACCTTCTTCGGGATTAATCTGAGATTTCACCCTGTCTTTAAATTGTACTTCCATTAGGTGTTCCAGCTTTTGATTTGCCAACTTGAAGTTACCTAGATCTATGTTAACAGATTCTAGTTTCTTATTAGCCTCTAACACCTTCTGTTCAGTCTCTTCTACCTTTTTATTCAGAGATTCTATTTTCTTATTGAGTTCCTTTTTCTCCCATTCATGATAGGTTCTATCATACCCCATTTGAATCTCATTATCCTTATAATCATTGATCTGTTTTTCCAGATCTTCTATGGCTTGCATATATTCATATCTCCTTTCTTCCATCTTAGCTAGAGTTTTGCACATGCTCTCATTATGATCTCTGTACTTTTTAACCATATTTTTGCATGATTGAGAGCAGAGTTTAGAATTTATCTCAGATGGTAGTTCAGTGAAGGAGACATTTGATGTTTCTGCCATAAGTGCTTGATTTTGAAATTCTTCCTCTGTCTGATCACTCCAGTCAAACACATTGTCTTCTTGAGAGACAAGTGCTGTTGATGAGGACGCTTGGATGGGCTGTGAAGTCCTTGATGGCTGTTGACCTTGAGATATACATTCTCTGGCAAAGTGACCATGCTTATGGCATTTATAGCATTCCACTTTTGATTTATCAAAAGATGGTTTGCCTTCTGTCTTGGCTTGAAAGTTGGCCCTACCAGTTCTTTTCAGAAATCTTTTGGCTCTCAAGGTCAGCATTGCATGTTGCCACTTTAAATCCATCTCTTCATGATCATCTGGATGAAT
>JAANYP010006520.1:0-153351 GCA_020465985.1 Centrapalus pauciflorus
GTCCTCGGAAAGATTTGGCCATCGTCATTTAGGTGCAACGTCGCCATGTCTTTTTCGATTGTACCTGCAGTATCATCCAAAGGAATGTTAAATGACTCAAACAATTTATCATAGTCAAATAACCATTCCGGACCAGTTTGGGGTTCATGTGTATAACTTGTGACTTCAATATTATACACAATCTCCACAGTACCACTCGTTTTGTTAAGAACCCGTTTGTTTGGTGAGTTCGGCACGTAACCTAGGAAGTATCCTTCGTCAGCCTTTTCACCAAACTTCGGTTGATGTTTTGTTCTTAAAAAAGTGCATGGTACTCCAAACGGTTCGAATCCAGTTAAGTTAGGTGGCCGTTTATTCAAAATTTCATAGCATGTTTTGTTCAATGATTTAACTGTAAGGACTCGGTTTAAAATATGGCACGCGGTATTCACTGCCTCCCCTCAAAACATGGTAGGAAACTTTGAATCCGAAAGCATAGTCCTTGCAGCTTCAATCAAAGTTCTATTTTTACGTTCGGCCACCCCATTCTGTTGAGGTTCATATGGTGCACTGAATTGATGCACTATGCCCTTTGATAGGCAATATACACCAATTACAGTGTTTTTGAATTCAGTCCCATTATCACTACGAATATGTTTAACCCTTTTTCCGTATGAGTTCTCCACTTGGTCTAAGAACCCGATAAGCTTGGAAGCCGTCTCGTCCTTCGTACCTAAAAAGAAAACCCAAGAAAAACGTGAGTAATCGTCGGTGATAACTAAGCAAAACCAACTACCTCCTATACTCCTTTTGTTGATAGGGCCGAAAAGGTCCATATGCAACAAATCGAATGTTGAGGCGATTGAATTTTGTTTCTTGGACTTGTGTGACTTTTTATGCTGTTTGCCCTTCATGCACGGTAGACACTTGTCCTCGAACTGAAAACTCTTCAATGGCACACCCTGCACCAGTCCATTCTTCGTTATGTAATTCATCTTCCTTAGGTGCAGGTGAGCCATGCGTCTGTGCCACAGTACGGACTTCGTCTCCGAAGCTTTTGATAGTAAGCAGATCGGACCCATCGAAGTATCTGGCTTGTTCATATCGAGCATGTACAAGTCATTCTTCCTTGGCGCCCGCATCAATATCCAATCTTCAGGTATCTTGAATCCAGGCTTCAGCACTAATGCCTCAGTGTCAGTAAATAACACCGAGTTCTTCTTATCACAGTTTGAGATACACTAATGAGATTATGAACCAGTTTATCAACATGATAAACTTGATCCAATGTAATCGTCCCATTAGTGACTTCTCCAGTTCCAGTGATATTTCCACCCTTGTTACCCGCGAATGATACGAATCCCCTATTACCCCCCTTGAAGTCTGTGAGTAGACTTCTTTCCCCCGTCATGTGCCTGGAGCAACCACTGTCGACGAACCACTTGTTGTTTGGACCTGTAGTTATCTCCTGCACATGAAAGAAAAGAGGTTAGTTATCACGGGGAACCCAAGCCATGACTGACTTGGTAATACCACTCTCGTCCACATACGTGAACTCTTTCAAGTACCCATCTCGCCTTTCAGGTGACATCTCGCCTTTCAGGTGACTTGGGCCTTTGAACTGAATTCTGTTGTGGTGCCGAGTGATTTAAGTTCACTCTTTGCCTTGGAGTAGGCATTTGTTGTGGAGCTCTAGAATAATTCCTATTATATGCCATTTCGGACTGTGATCCCTGAGCTCTTACCGGTGCGTATTGTCTAACTGGAGTATGTAACCTGCTAGGTGTGGTGCTCCTATAGACTTGTTGTGGTGCTGACCTAGATTGATTATTGACACGATTCGGTGAATTTGTCCTAATCACTTCCTTTGGTCCAACCTAACCGGTGTGTTTTTCACAACTTGTTTGGGTGCGGCCTGCACAGTTTTCTCGGTAGGTTGAGAACTACTGCTGCTTGCCACACAGGTTGAGGGCTTGACAGGTGTTGGGTTCACTGTCTTAGGGGTAACATCGGCTTTCCTAAGTGGAGAGTGAGAAGCAACATGCCCTTTCTCGTGACATCTGAAGCAAGACATCTTATCTATGGACTTTTTGTTTGTTCCCTTAGATCTAGGTGTCTCACTAGTGTCTATCTCCTTTGGTACATCTACTGTGTCTGCCTCGTCGACCTGGTCAGCCCATGAAATTTTCTGTTTTCCTGCAGGTGTTTCACTGGAGGAAGACACAAATTTCACTTTCTTGACCTTGACGGTTGAGTCAGCCACCTTAGGTGTATTTTCAACTATAGGCTCTGGTGTCGGTTCAGGTAGGTCCTCTAAGTTTACTGACTTGTCAGATTTCTCCTGAGGCTGAGGCACATAGTTCGCATTGAAAGGTGGAGGTATTTCGTGAAAACCTAGACCTACGGGCTTCTTAGACTGTCTTTGGGCATCTAAGACTTTCCCTAGATTTAGGCTCGAATTCCTAAACTTCTCCAACTTGCTATATGCCTCTGCTACCTTAACCTTTGTCTCTGCTAGCTCTATATCCTTGTCCTTAAGATTTTTTGTCAAGGCCTCCACGTGCTCATACATTAGCTCTATCCTAACACACTGCTCACCGAGTTTGTCTTTTAGAACTGCTACGTCTTGAGCATCAGCCTTAAGCTTTTCTTTTATATCTTGCTTGATATCATTTAGGCTAGCATTTTCAATTTTTAAGTTTTCATTTTGAGCAGCTATGGTCTTATGTGAGTCTAAGACTAGATTTAACCTATCGTTAGAACTAACACATAAAGCACATAATTCACGAAATAGAGAATAAGACAGACTAACCTTTGAGTTATCAGATTCCACGTTGGCCATCTGAGCAGCAAACTCCAGCACTGTCTGAACATTCGCCTTCTCTACCCACATCTTTTCTAAAGCAAATTTGAATTTGAACTTAATTAATTTAATTCGAAACTGATTTAGACTAACTTTTTCGAATCTAGGTAGATTCGAAACTAATTAAGGGTAAATCTTTTGGGATTAAATTCGATTAAGTTTTAAAATTCAATTAGATTCGAAATTATGTCAGATTCAAGATATCCTTAGAGTCGATGGTCCTTAGATTCGAAGGTCAGCAAACTCGAAATTCAGCAAATTCGAAACACCAGATTCGAAACAATACTAGACTCGAAATAAACTCGAAACTAAGCTAGACTCGAGATCCTATTCGAATGAAGCAACAGACTCGAAACTAGGTAGATTCGAAAACCTCTGAAATTGACTCGAAAGGAGCGTATTTAGGTTAGACTCGAGACTAAAGTGAAACCCTAATTACCCCTATAGATTCGAGCGCCGCAAACTCGAAAAACGGCTAACACTTTGATTTTTTGACGTTTTGCAGATTAAATCATTATTTTTCTAACGAAAAATAATGATTTCGATCAAAAATGTGAAAAACCACAAAGTGTTTCCCGAATATGAATTTGCTAAGCTTGAAAATACGTTTTTGAGAGAAAAACCGTCCAACTAGCGTCAAGAAACCTAGAATGTATCTGATGAACGCGAAGAACACCAAGAACACTCCGTAGGCTCTGATACCACTTGTAAGGTCTACCACTGCAAGATCTATCTAGACGCGGATCCGTAAACGAGTGCGAAATCCTCGTTGACGGTTAGACGGACAACTCTCAACCACGAAACACGGAGACTATTAGACGCTGAACGAACGACACACGAACGATCCTGCGAACTAATTCTCTCCGAAACAGCACTCACCTAGCTGATAAACTCGAGATCGCCTTAAGCTTAATTCCTCACGAATTCTGCTGAAAAGTCTGCTAATGACTCGAGTCTATCCCTAATTATAGACCCTGATTCGAGTCTGATGTGGGCCAAACTCGAATCTAGCCCAAGGCCCATTCGAGTCTGTCCACAAGGACACTCTCGAATCTGGCACATTCGAATCTAAGGTCACATTCGAATCTATCACAGATTCGAATGTCTTCCCTTATGCAATTCGAATCTAGCCAAAACACTTAAACACTTTAAGTGATGAAACTTATGTTATTACCTTATGATTGATTTTAATCTTTGTTCTTTATGTTTGAACTTCTTGTAATACGTTACATCAAGTTCAAACATACAAACGCTAATAAATATCAACCATATATAACCTATATATCAAAACACTTGTTAAAATCACAATGCAATATCAATTAGACTGCTATCGTCACACAGGATGTACCAACACACTGAGATTCCATCCCGAGCACCCCTTCCACACGAGATTAAATGGACCCGAAGTCACCCAACCGATCAGATCATTGCTGATGTTTCAACTGAAGTCCAAACACGTAGGGCGTCTGCTAATGAATGCCTCTTCGCATCATTCCTTAGTATGATAGAGCCCGCTCGTGTGGATGAAGCCCTAAAAGACCCTGACTAGATAGTTGCAATGCAAGAGGAACTCAACCAATTTGAACAGCTCAGAGTATGGCGGTTAGTTCCCAAACCAAAAGACCGTACAGTGATCAGAACAAAGTGGATCTTTAAGAACAAACGAGATGAGAACGGCATTGTGATAAGGAATAAAGCGAGACTTGTTGCCAAAGGCTACCGACAACAAGAAGGGATAGATTATGACGAGACCTTCGCTCCAGTTGCACGGATCGAAGCGATCAGAATCTTCTTGGCGTACGTGGCACACAAGGACTTCAAAGTGTACCAAATGGACGTCAAGACAGCCTTTCTCAACGGTGAACTTAATGAAGAGGTGTACGTGGAACAACCACAAGGCTTTGTTGACGCACACAAACCTGACCATGTTTATGTGCTAGATAAAGCCCTCTATGGTATAAAACAAGCACCTCGCGCATGGTATGATAGTCTTTCTAATTTCCTTATCTCTGCCGGTTTCTGTAAAGGTGTGGTGGACACAACTCTGTTCACGAAAAAGGAAGGCCCACATATAATGCTAGTACAGATATATGTCGACGACATTATATTTGGATCTATTGACAGTAATTTCTGTATGGATTTTTCAGCCCTAATGGAGTCCAGGTTAGAGATGAGTATGATGGGGGAAATGAATCTTTTCCTCGGATTACAAGTCAACAACTTGAGGAAGGGATTTTTGTGAACCAGTCGAAATATACTCTTGACATTCTCAAGAAGTATAAGTTAGACTCTTGCACGAGTATCGCAACTCTCATGGCCTCCAACTATAAGTTAGACACTGATCCTTCTGGGACAAGTGTCGATAATACAACTTACAGAGGGATGATAGGATCCTTACTGTATCTGACTGCTAGTAGGCCTGATATAATGTTTTCAACATGTCTTTGTGCTCGCTTTCAGGCCGACCCAAAAGAATCACACCTAACTGCGGTAAAACGCATTTTTCATTATCTTAAGGGTACACCCGATCTTGGTCTATGGTATCCAAAGGGAACCGATTTTGATCTTACCGCTTTTTCAGATGCTGATTTTGCAGGCTATAGAGTTGACAGAAAAAGCACGTCGGGAGGCATACAGTTCTTGGGAGATAGACCGGTGAGTTGGTCCTCCAAAAAGCAGAATTGTGTTTCAACATCCACAGCTGAGGCTGAGTATGTAGCAGCTGCAAGCTGTTGCTCTCAAGTGCTGTGGATGAGAACACAATTACGCGATTATGGATTCTCACTCACCAATATCCCAATTTTTAGCGATTCTCGAAGTGCAATTGCTATCTCTTGCAATCCCGTGCAGCACTCTCGAACGAAACACATAGATATCAGGTATCATTTTATTAAAGATCACGTAGAAAAAGGAACCATTGAGTTGTATTTTGTTGGCACGGAATATCAACTTGCGGATATATTTAATAAAGCTTTAGGCGAACCTCGTTTTCAGTTTTTAGTATCCCATATCGGCATGTTGAATCCGCCTTCCAATTAAATATCAGATATTGTCTTAAATAATTCTATTTCAATCTATCATGTTTGAAATTCATTTATTTTAGAAAATATCTGTTATTTAAATTTAAGGATTGTGTCACAAAATTGAAACTCAATATTTTCTTATCTATGTACATTTTTAATAATTAATGATCCTGACAAATTGCTGTGTGAATTGATATCACGGAGTGGGACGCAAACATAATCCAGGTTTGTCTGTATCTTTAAGGCTAAAAAGGTTCAAGAACTTAATCTGAAAAAGAAAAGGAAACGAATAGGTATCTATTTAAGGGGGAGTATAGTTAGGATGTTAATTTTTATAATTCTTTGTTTCTTTTTTAATTTTAGTAGTTAAATTTTTAAATTTTAGGTTGGTTATATTTTAGTTTATTTTTAAGTTTAACTTAATAGGTCAGAAAATCCCGAAAAGATTTTAATTGTTCAAATTTATCAAAAAGCCAAAAATATTTAGTTTATTTTATTTTATTTTATTTTTGTCTTAACTTAAATGCTCAAAGAAAATATCAAAAATATTTTACTTTGTTTTTGCTCAATTTTTTGTTTCAAAGAAAAACACAAAAAGATGTAATAAATTGGGCAAAAGAAATTTTAAAATATCTTGTTTCATTTTTTTTAAAAGCCCAATAATTTTATGTGTTTATGTGTGTGATGTTGTGAAATTCTGGCGGCCCACAACACCTCTTTGGGCGCGGATCCATCATACCCGACCCGGGCTGGCTTTAAATACCGGCGGGTCAAACGGTCAACACACATTGCCTCCACTTCAAGCAACTTCTTCTCCCTTTCTCTTTTCCGATGACCACTCCCCACCGCCCAAACCCCCATTAACACCGATTCAAGCTTCGAAGTCCATCGTTTTTCTTCGATTTTCTTGCATTTTTCAACTTCGGCACTACCAGGTAACTTATTTGTAACTTTATTTCAGCATTTAACTTCTTAAAATGTGTATTTGATTTTCAAATTTTTCTTAGTTTTCATTTTCGGTTTTTTCTCATTTTAGGTAGTTTAATGTGTTTTATTTACTAGTTGTAGTTATATAAAATGTACCTTGTATGTTTTTAGTCTAGGATCTTTAATTTCATGCATTTTTATCAAAATTTTAACTGTTCACGTTGCATGTTGCATGAACACATTAACTGAACTGATGCACTTTGGACGTCCGAATTCGGACCAAGCCCCGAATTCGGATGTCCCACTTAGACTTAATTTCAAATTTTTCAAAACTCAAAGACCGAATTCGGACCACTGTTGATCCGAATTCGGTCCTTCAAAGAAATGCCAAAAATTTTCAAAAAAAAAATTCATTAAGTCTAAGTTTCTTCAGTACTGTTCATCTGAACTCGGATGGGATCCGAATTTGGTCCCCATCCGAATTCTGTGTTCCATCCTACTTCGGTCCATTTGTTTCCATTGCATGCATTCCATCCTAATTCTGTCCAACATCACCCACGTCATCCGAATTCGATCCATCAATTATCATTGCATACATCCATTTCGGTTCACATCCGAATTGTCATCATCAACCGAATTCGGACCATCAGCATACCCCATCCGAATTCGGACCATCATTCTGCACTCATCATCCGGATTTCGGGCGAACCCGAATTCGGTGGCACTGTTCATCCGAATTCGGCCCATCCGAAATCCAACACTTAACATATTTTTTAAATTTTTCCATTTTTGCATTTTCACTATAAATTAAAAATACAAAAAGATTTTCATTCCGGTGCACCATTGATTAGAGTTAGGATTAGTGTTTGAGTGAAAATGCCTGTTCTAACATCGGTCTCTTAACGATTGACTTTGGACTTTATTCAGTAGAATTTTATTCTACTAATAAAGACATGATGCTTGAAACAGATCAGACAGTTTCTATTTCACACTTATCTAGACTTCATATCAATGTCTTATCATTTAAAGTCTTTTTGTTCTAACTTTGATGCACCTTTGCAGAATGATGGAACCAACTGTTGTCCTCACCCTACCCCATCCCCCGATTCCCAATAATAATGCCCAACTACCCGAAGATTCTATTCTTCCACCATCTGAGTTTGTCGAGTTCATACCCCATAACTGACAGCTCAATGTGTCCATCCTCACAAAAGAACCCTAAACCCGAGCCTTCGACATCCTCCTTCACCACCCCATATACTACTCCCTTTCTACAGCAATCGTCGTTCCCCAGATATACCTGCAACAATTTTGGAACCGATTACACTTTGTCCCCGACGCTGAACCTCACTTCACTACCACCATTGATTGTGTCCCAGTCAAGATAACCACATCCGCCATACGCCATATACTTTGCCTACCCACCGAATCCTATTTGCCAAGCCGTTTTCATTTTGATCCCATTCCTTCCATCCAAGAAACCCTCACAGAAATACAAACCTTGGGTTACGAAGGCCCTCTTACCAAACCCTCCGATTTCAAAACCAAGAATCTCCAATCTCATTGGCGAATTCTATTTGACGTCATCAACAAATGCTTCACAGCAAAGCATTCTGGGCACGACTCTGCCTCGGCTCAGGTCCTTGCCATGTTCACCGGTTTTGCCTTTGACCGCCACGTAGACTACGAGGCATTCCTCTTTGAGGAATTGAAGATAGTACATATGGAAAGGGGCACCAAAAGAGGCCGCAAATACATCCCTCTGCAACGGTTTCTGCAGCTGATCATTCAATATGCCATGGATCACGATGAAGACATTCATGAGTGCCCTGAGGCAGATGTCTACCCTACAGTGGCAATCCAGAAGCTGAATCTGCCAAAAGGGGCTCCGTCTGTGCCAATAATGACTATCCCGCTGTCCCTTATGCTAAAGGCAAGGGAATTGGAAAGGGTACGGGCGTATATTCGAGAGTTTTATCCGGATGAGGCTCAGTCAGAACCAACTGAGCCTAGCCAGTCTGAAGGTGAGGATAGATTGAGTGAGGACGAGGGCGATGAGGCGGTGGTACAACAATCCATTGGATTCGGTGAGCGGGAGGCTGTGTTTGTGAGCGAGGGAGGAGTCGGTGAGGCAGCAGAGGCGGCAGATTCCGAACGAATTGTCTCTGTTGTACGAGGGTTAGAGGGAACATCTGAGGGTGAACGCAGCCCTATCAGCCGGACTACCCACTCGAAGACCATAAGTCCGATGGTCGAACTAACCCCCTCCACCCACTTTGCATCCTCCCAACAGGGTGCTATTTCATTCCACGGGGATACACCACATACGCCATCGCCCTCTCATTCGGAGAATGGCGGTGTTGAACGAGGTCACACTCCGTCCCACGTGACCACCCCTCTTTCTTTCACAATTCCATCCCCACAAATACACACCTCGCACGATGCCTTTGTGGCATCCCCAAGAGCTGCCTCCGTGGCAGCTCAACAAACTTCTAGATCTGCGCCTCCCCTAGTGGAGCCAGAAATGACAGAAGGAAGACCTGAAGTGGCTCCATCAACGCCATCCACTTCAGGCCATCTCCCAATTAACTTGGAGATGTTAACGGCAACTCTTCGTGCTGCCGGTGTTATTACCCGGGCTGACCTGGACGCCCAAAAGGAGGCTGCTGAGGAATGTCACACCGCCCTTCTCTCACTTATAAAGGGTAAGGGTGTCGCTTCTGAGGGTCCGCCTCCACCAGGATCCCATTCAGTCTAGACACAATTTGCAGAGCTCTCGGACAAAATCGATGTGCTGAACCGTCTTATCCTTCAAGTCCAGGAGCAACTGAACTCCAGAATGGACTGCCTAGAATCGGCCGTCATTGAGCTTAAGTGCCATCCTCAGGCTGAGTCCCAGAAAAGGAAACATGACGATCAGGACGACCCTGATCGCCATGAGGGGGAGAAACGCCAGAAAACTCAGTCTGAGGAACTCATGTTGATTGTAGGGGGAGCAGAGACAGAATCTACAGAGGTTCAGGGGTCAGGGGAAAATATGCAAGAGGCTCAGGAATACCTGATGTTAGAAGACGAGCCCATGTTCGAGGGTCCAGCTCCACTGGATCCAATGACAGCTATGGTTGAGTTCGAGCCGTTCATGAAAAAGTTGAAATCATATTGGTGTCTGACTCAGACTCCGATACTGAGGACAACGAACCTTTAATCATTCCTAAGCCTGAGCCCGAATCACCTAAAAAATCATCATCTTCCTCCTTTGATTTCCTAAACTCACCACCACCAGCCCCATAACAAGAAATTCTATCATCCATCCAAGCTCCCCCATCACTCAAAGCATCCCATCTAGTCCAAAGCCCGCCAAGATCTCCAAGTCCTCCCCCAGTCCAACAAACTGAACAACCAAGTCCTTCACAAACCAAGAGGGTTGATTGCTTTGATGAGACTCCCGAAGGACCCGGTGAATATAGGAGAGATGATTTACATTGGGTAGGCCAATTTTCAAAAGGTGAGGTACAAACTCTACCACCGGAAAAGAAAGAGGAGCTTAGACAAGAACGGCGGGGGACAATTATAAACATGCTAGAAGCTAAAAAATCTGAAATAGAAGAACCCCCCGTTCAGGGCCTCAAAAAATTCCTTCAGAAGTTTCCTCCGGAACAATTTCAGAATCCGTTCCTAGAAGAACGGTTTAAGATGGTATTCAGAAAGAAACCTGGGTCATTCAGCAGACGCCTCCTGATGGAACTGACCAACGTAACTAAAGTTGAACAGGCTGAATACTATCAATTAATGCTCAGGGAGAGGAGGTCAAAAGTGTCAAAATCAAAGATAAAGAAACTCATGACCATCACCATGTGCAGAAGGGCAAAAGTATACTATCCTGCCTTTCAGGTAGAAAGAGAAGATGGCACGGTTGAAGAGTTCTACGAGAATGACCTGGACTTCATAAGTATGGACGACGTTGAATTCTTACACAACCGATTGAAAAAACATATTAAACAACGTCTGTCTCACATGACTACCGTAGGTGCCCTTATTCGAAGTATGAACCGTCGCTCTATTATCATGTGCCTCAGAGACTTCCAAGTGGCGATAGAGAGCGCGATGGTTAAAGTGGGCCTACGAGCACCTGAACAAGACAACTTCCTTCTCGCCCACCATCCTGCCTACAGAGTTATCTTTAGAGGAGGCCCGAGTGTCATTTTTGTAAATCAGAAGGGCTACAAAAGGTTCATGCGCTTTGAGGATCTTCCCTGTTACTCCGACGGTACTCTCAGATTGGTTCGAGCCGCGCTTACTCAGAAAGTTCAAAATTTTGATGCTCAACCAGATCCAGAACAAAGATGCTCACCGAAGGAAATTCAGGATACCCTCAGCGGCATTGAACTCCTGAACGAAAGGCTTCATATGAGACAAGTGATCAGATGATTCGTGGTCATCCTTGGACTCCGAGAATCTACCGATCATGCCAAAGTTCCAGGACCTCCACGCTGATCGAAAAGGGGGAGATTGTTAGACATTTAATTTCGATCATGTGGAGTTATTTTGTAATAATTATTGTGTTAATGTTAGTCTTGTATTTTATTTCCTTTCTATTTCATTTCCATGTAAAAGTCAAGGGGCCAAAGGTGTCAATGGTCCATACTTAATTAAAGGAGGCTATTTATAGCTCCTAGGGTTTAGAAATGAATGACACGGTTGAAACAAAGCAAATATTCTCAGCCGCCAACTTGATATTCTCCCAAACATTCTTATTGTCTTCTGCATCATTACTTAATTATTGAGCTTGATTCTTCTTGGGTTTTGATAAAGAAACATTAAAGTGCTGATTTATAAATGGAATACAATATAACAATTTATTAGGAGAGAGATCAATATATTAATTAGAGGTTTTAATTAATATGGAAACACAAAAATATAAAAATAATTAGAAGAGACACATAATGATTTTTCTGTAAGAATGTAGTTATAGAAACAGAATAGTTACGGTAATCAAATAAACGGAAAAATGATATTGAGATGTCACGAGAAAGCGATATGTGACATGAATCATTTTCTTTTATTAATATATATAAATTGATATGGAAATTAAAAAAAAAAATCAAAAGCAGATAATCATGAAAAAATTGGTGTGTGAATTATAAAAAGAGATCAATGTACTAATCAAAGGTATTAATTATATGAAAAAATTTTAAAAATGAAATTAGAAGACATAATTATGATTTATTTTACAGTTTTTCTAAATATGTAAAAAGTAGTAGTGGTTAATTATATGGTAAATATTAGAATTTTAAATTACTTTTTTAAGTTAGGTAAATAAGAAATTTTAAATTGATGAGAATTGTTAATATAGTTTTTTAAATTCTGCATGAATTATTTATTAGGAGAAAGATTACTGTATTAATTAGAGGTTTTAATTAATATGGAAACACAAAAGTAAAAATTAATTAGAATAGATTAATTAATAATTTTTTAAATATAAAAGATTATTACTATAATAGATAATTATGGTAGGAAAATAGGCGGGAAAATGATATTAAGATTCAATGAGGAAACGACATGTGTCATAAATCATTTTTCTTTATTAATATACTAGTTTATTACCCGCGTATTACACGGATATTTTAAATACATATAAAATATAATAAATAAAAGGGCAAATAACCAAAAATAGTAACAAGTTTTGATATTTTTATCATTAATAGAAACATTATTTATTTTTTATCATTTATAATAACAACTTTTTATTTTTCTATCAATAATAGTAATGGGTGACCTGCAAACCTGTTTAGCAGGTCACCAACAACTTTTCAGTTATCAAAAATAGTAACGTTTCATATTTTTATCAATAACAGTAACATATCAAATTTAACCAAACTTTTTTTTAGGTTTTTCTAAGATTTCATAAACACCAAAATAAACTCAATTACGTTTCAATTTATTTAATTACATTACTACTATCTTAGTGACTATTTTTTTTTAATTTCATTAAATTTTTTATTTACAATTTTTATTTTTTCATTACTTTATAAATTTTTAATATATATTCTAGAATCATTTCAATTTCACTTTTTCCTAACGAAAAAACTATGAATCATTCTATTCTTAGTTTTTCCCAACAAAATAGTATGAACTATTTTGGTTTTTTATTTTTTGGATCTAAATGAGTTATAGTTTTTTATATAAAAAACTAAAAATAAAAATTGGTTGCAGTATTTTTCAAGCAGAAAATCTACAAACCACAATTATTCATAATTTTTTGTGTTGTTAAAAATTGTAACACTGTCTCTGAGAAATATTACTTGGATTTTATTTATTGGTTGATTAAATTGTTAATATTGTGTTGGGGCAACGGTATGGCGATTAGTGGAATGTACACGTGTCGGGGTCGATTATACATGTCATCGGGTTATAATTCTAGCGGATTATTAATAATTATGAGACCACATAATTAAATGGGAATATTGATATTAATTATGAAATATTGATAACGGGGGTCGGCTATCGGTGTCGAAACCGCGTTATAAACGATATGTTTATATGTATAACACGTTTAACTCTTTGCTTCCTTTTCATTCATAGCAAAAACAATTGAGAAGTGTTGTGTGAGTTTGTAAGAGCAAACAGAAGGAAAAAAAATTCGTAACGGATCTAATTGAGCTGTGAAATTCATCTTCATCTTGGCTTGTGGTGTTTTTTAACTTGGGAAGGTAAAAAAACCTCTAATTTAAATGAGTTGATTGTGTTATAAGCTGCTAAATTATGAAAATTGGTTTAGCAATTGTTTGCAAGTGGTTATGCATCGTTTTTATGGGTTGCAATATTTTTCATTCGACAAAACTATAAACTGAAATAATTCATAGTTTTTTTCGTTGTTAAAAACACAAAAATAAATGACTTCCAATTATTTTGTACGAAAAATCAAAATGATTTATAATTTTTTGTAAAAAAATCTAAAACATGATTTGGTCGTAATTTTTCATTCGGGAAAGCTAAAAGTTGAATGGTTTATGGTTTTTAGTTTTATGGAAAAACCATGACTCATTGTGGTTTTTAGTTTTATGAATGAAAATATTGATACTCATTTTGATTTTTTGTTTTCTATATAAAAAAACTATGACCCATTTAGATTGGAAAAAAAACTAAAAAATAGAACGATTTGTATTATTTTATTCGGAAAAAATAAGAAAAGGATCGTGGTTTTTTAGTTGGAAAATGTGAAAATTGAAATGATTGATAGTATTTTTTTTTCATTCATATAATATATAACTGTGAATAAATGATGGAATATTATCTATCCGTAAATATTCAGAATATAAATTTGGTTTGATTTGGTGTTTATGAAATATTAGAAAACTTAATAAAATAAAAACTTATGTTTTAATTTGATATGTTACTATTTTTGATAAAAATCTGAAAAGATGTTACTATTTTTTATAACTGAAAAGTTGGTGACCTGCTGAACAGGTTTGCAGGTCACCCATTACTATTATTGATAGAAACATAAAAAGTTGTTACTATTAATGATAAAAAATAAATAATGTTACTATTAATGATAAAAATGTCAAAACTTGTTACTATTTTTGGTCATTTGCCCTAAATAAAAAGATAAAATATAAATATTATTTTTTAAACAAAAGTATATAAGATGATATTATTATTTATTATGACCTATTAATTTTGTAAATTTCTAAATATATATGAAGAGTAATTATTTTCTTATATATATATATATATATATATATATATATATATATATATATATATATATATATATATATATATATATATATATATATATATATATATATATATATATATAATCAGGTTCATCAGCGTACCCATGAGATTCCATCGTACCGAGCGTACCCTAATGTGAATGATCATTCACACATATTTTTTTTGAATAGACATATATAACACAACATTATAAGACTTTTTTTCAAAAGGAGTAACATCATAACTCTTGTGAATGGTAAAAAAAGATCATGTGAATGGTCATTCACACCATTCACATAGTGTGAAATGACCATTCACATGGATGACCATTCACATAAATATGCATTGAGCATTCACATAAGTTTTAAGGACACAGAAAGTGTGAATCTATGTGAAATTCATATATCATGTGTATAACATTAAATTAAACATGGTTATGTGAAAAAAAAATTTAAAAAAGTTTTTTAAGGTCGGTACCTTCGGGTGCACTTGATTTCGAGAGGTACTTATTTGAACCTGAATCTATATATATATATATATATATATATATATATATATATATATATATATATATATATATATATATATATATATATATATATATATAAACTTTTATTATATTATCTTATAATTAATAAGTTAGTAGATTATTAGATTTTGTTTGATTTGATTTGATTTGAAATTAATAGTGGATTATATTAGATTTGGATAGATTTAGTTAATAAGTTCTGTTTGATTTGAATTTAAAAGTGGATTATATTGAATTTGGATAGATTTGATTTAAATTTCTTTATTATTTTTAAAATCTATAAACGCCACGTGTCGATTCATGGTGACGACACGTGGCTTCACCAGAAATAAGTATAGTTACTCTTTTAATAGTATAGATAGAGATAGATATAGATAGATGACATTTTTATGATTATTGTTCAGGAAAATCCAAGTGACGGCCTAGTGAATTTTATTAATATTTATAAATAACCGCTTCCAAAATCTAAGTGACGGCCCTGCACTTCATTTACTAAATTTTACTTTAAATTTTAAAGCAAATCAAATCTATCCAAATTTAATATGATTAATTTAATAACAATGTAACTAAAATTAAGCAATCTTTATTATTAATTTATAGGGGTAAAGCCATGCAATAGCAACCTATTTGTGAAAATGTATCGATATGGTACGTCTACTTTTTTAATTGTCTAAATGGTACGTGTACTTTAATATTCTGTATCGATATGGTCATTTTGACGTAATAGAGCCCGGTTTTTACATACGAAACATGGTTCTAATGGTATGAACAAACAGAGGTCTATTACAAATATGGTCATATCGGTATGAAAAATTGAAGTACGTGTACCATATCGATATTTAAAAAAGTAGACGTACCATATAGATAAATTTTCAAAAGTATGTTACTATTGTATGGCTTTACCCCTAATTTATAATATTTATTTTTAAAATTAACCCTTGTGGGTATTAACCTAGTAAAACAATATATACAAAAGGCTTAAGAGCAAACAATATATTCACCCTTTAAGACTTAAGAGTCGCATGCTTCGTATTGGTAAGACAAAAATTAAAATACATAAACGTTTCTTTCAATTATCTACCACATCTAACCTGCATTACATTACGGAATTTTCTATATCCATTTGCATATGGAACACATTAAATTTTAATCATAATGATTTTGATTGGTCTATCTTTTAGTGTTTTATTTTTATTCTATTTTATTAACGCTTGTCAGATATAATGCAAATGGGAATTCAAGTTTTATCTTTTTCTCTCTTTGTATTTTATTTATATTCTATTTTATTAACAGTTGCCAGATAGTCAGATACAATGTAAATGCGGCTTAAATTTTATCGGTTTTTGACTTTATTCTATTCAAACCTTCTTCTATGAGCAAAAACAAGCCACTTATTGTCAAAATATGAATTAATATTATTAATTTACTATTTAAAATAGGGTTATATCTCAAAACTAACAACTTTTTATAATTTTACCGTTCATAGTCACGTTATTTATTTTTTCTATTATCAACAGCAACAACTTTTGTATTTTTTACTGATTATAGCAATTTTGACCTGGAAACCTGCTATAGCAAGTTACCATCCATTAATAACAATTTTTATCTTTTTACCAATAATAATAACAATGTTATATCTTTTTACGGATAATAGCAGCAAATTTTGACTTTTTATCAATAACAGCGATATATCAAGTTAAAACGATATTAATCTTTAACTTATTATTATAAAAATTAAATTTATGAAAATCAAAACACATTGAAATAAGTTTATAATTTATATTTGTGTCCAAATTTTGTTAGAGATAAAATTAATGGGCAATGAGAGAGATAACGAATAAGTTTTTTTTTATAAACATTTGGAAAAGAAGAATATTTTAATATGTTATATTGTCATGCAATGATCCAAAATTTATTGTCATTGTTAGGATTATTTACACGTATTAACAATTTTCAAGTAAAACTTTAATGCAACGGAATTAAAAATAAACCACAAAAACAAGATTATATCTAGGTGTTTAGGAACAATAATAATCATTAATACAATAGAATTATATATTTTTTATTCCAACAATATGAGCAAAACAATTCAAAGATGTTTTCGGTGTTACCGGTGATGACACAAAATTGTATCTAAAAATTTAGGAACAATACATAATCTAATATTTTAAGTATAATATTAATGTACTAGAACTCTATATTTGAACTTTCAAGTATGTCTATTTGAAGTTTTTAACAATTATGGTTGTGTTATAAAACATATTTTAGGATGTTATAATTAATTATATTCATGTTTGATTATTTATAAATATGTTGTATGTATAATTCTAAAATTTACATATAAAAATTTTCAATCCGACTAATCCCAAGTCTCCAGTTGGCCAGCCGACCATCGCCTAGTGATTTCTACAACAATACATTTAAACCAAAATTCAATCCTTAATTGGTTAATTAAATCATATATAGTTTTCTATAAATTAAATGGATACCTTTTTATATATTAAATAAATAAATAACTATTTATCTAAAACTAGATCATAATTATTTATAATATTATACATTTATTTATCAAATAAATAAATAATGCAAATATTATTGTAATTAAATTTCTAAAAAATAATACAAATGCAACATAATGTATCATTATACTTATATGGCATCGTATACAAAATAGATTGAGTTTTGCGTTGTCATGTTACATTTAAATGGTCGCTCCTATTATACTCCTAAAAACCCGGCTATGCATGAAAATACATGACATATCAAAATGATTTTCAAATTTTGATGTTTATAGAAAAACATATCTGTTATCTCTTTTATAGACATATATTGTATTTGATTTCTCCCTAACAAAATTTGAACAAAAAATTGATTATTAACATATTTGAATGTGTTTTGATTTTCATAAATTTAGTTTTTTAAAATAATAACAAATTAAAGATAAATAGTGTTGTAATTTGATACTGATGATACCGTGACCTCAAATTGATCTTCGAGAAGTAGCTTGATCCCTGAAGCTGATCAAAGAGGTCGTCGATGCGCGGTGGGAGATAACAGTTCGTCACCGTCACCTTATTCAACTTCCTGTAGTCGGCGTACATGCACATGGATCCGTCCTTCTTCAAAAATAATACAAGAGCTCCCCAAGGAGAGGAACTCGGATAGATAAAACCCCTGTAGGTACATCACCAACCTCCCGTTTCTCCTTCGTGTCCACAACGTAAGACAAGAAAGTAGTACATCCCTTGGCTACATCTCTCTGTGCATGAGCCATTGATAAAACTGCCAACTCTCCCTTCCACTTCTCCCCATACACATTAGGATACTCAGTCTCCGACACAGGAATGCGAATAATCTTTTTAGAACATAATATATCTGCCTGATGAGCTGTTAGACAATCCATCTTTACTTTCACGTCGAAACTACCAATCTCCATCGGTAGGAGATCAATCAGCAGGTATCTGTGGCCATATATCTAGGGCCATTCATATCACTTTTAAGGCCCGGGGCAGAAACATTAAAAGGGCCCTATATACATGCACATACTTGTTTGTTTTTTGAAATGCCGATGATTCTGTAACGAGCAGAAATCAAACAAGTTCAAGTAAGAAAACTACACGAAAAACAACATACCCTCAAGTAAATTTAAACACACTAACAAACGAAGAAAATACATAGAAAACTTCAAAACCCAGACCAAATAAAATCCATTATCCTCCAATGAACTTGCAAGCTACACCTCAAACTTGGAACAAACATAAAACAACTAAGAACTTAATGAACATTAACCATGCATCCAGTGTTTAACTTGATTAATCCTTAAAGAAACAGTCTCAGCCAAACCAAATGTCTAAAATCACTTAAACCCAACAACAAAAAGACACATGCTACTAACAAGCAAATAGCAATTAGCATGAGCCAAACACCACAAGATACAAACTTGATGCAAAACAAATTTGTTTTTTTGTCATCTAGTTGTTTTGTTACTTCTTATGACTATTGACTTACTAGAGTTAGTATGCACAATGAGTGTGGTTAAGCAAAGAAGATTTATGTTACTGTTATCTTTAATTCTGTGGTCACTATGAATATGGTACTTGTATTTCATTGGTTATGCACCTTCGAAACTAGATAAAATCATCGATTTTTTGAGATGTAAAACTTAATATTCTTCATTTGATTATAGTTTTTTTATTTAATGCAACAATATATAACAAATAGATCAGTAAATGTATACAAATTTTTTGCTATAACTCGGAATATCCATCATCAAATCATCCTCAATCTGTCAAGAAAGATACTCATTTGTACTAATATGCTCACTTTGACAAATAGACTTCGGCATATATCATTAGATTATCATTGATATGCTCACTTAGGCAAATCAACAACATTTTATTCAAAGATCAAGAACTTGAGAAACATACTGAACCAACAA
This sequence comes from Centrapalus pauciflorus, assembly GCA_020465985.1. Lineage (NCBI taxonomy): Eukaryota > Viridiplantae > Streptophyta > Magnoliopsida > Asterales > Asteraceae > Centrapalus > Centrapalus pauciflorus. The sequence goes on from JAANYP010006520.1 coordinate 19,479, forward strand.
CTACAGAAATGGCAAGAGCAAAATTGACGATCTTGACATAATCGGTGAAGTTCTGAGCGAATTCCTTTAGATCAGACTGAAGAGCAAGAGACCATGGTTCGTATTGCAAATGCTCGGAGAAGACTTGAGCAGGAAGAGGAAGGAAGCGAATTAAAGAATATTAGAACTTAGAAGATATTAATCTTGGATTCAAGTCACACCACCCATTAATCCTTTAGTCACCCACAGAGACACACCTGCCTCGATTAATCGACCACACCCAATCATCCTTCTCGTCAGTCATTTAATCAAGGAGTCGCCCCATACCACACCAGCATTGATTTCAGATTTATTGGCTTTTGCATCGTGCATCCTTAATTATGACGGACTGAGTGGCCTTCTCCGAACACCAACGTCCATTCAATTTTAGTAATCTTGTTTTCATTTTTAGACCGAACCTAGGTTAACAACACGGATAAAAAATTTGGGCCCCTCTATGTTAATGGGCCCTAAGCAGTAGCCCATCTTAAACAGGCCCAGGGTCGGCCCTGCATCTATCTCTACAGTACACTCTCGGTATACTCAACTCACCAGCACCGTACTCCCGTCGACTCTCTCAACAATAATAGGGGATTATAGTGCAGACAAAGGAATAGAATATAATCACAAACTGTAATGGCCACATAAGAATGGTCGGAGCCAGAATAAAAAAGAACACGGACACGTAGATGATTAAGAATGAACGTACTAGACACCACATTTGGCGAATCTCTTGGCCTATAAAAAACTCAACCCCCATAAACTAATCCAAACAAACAAAAACCCAAACCGATGACTACCTTAATCTATCTATATTATTAAATGAATAACTAGTATACCACGAGTCATGCGCTTCTTTGATTTGTCACATGTCGCACTCTTTTTTTGTCACTTCATACTAAATTTCACTTTAAATTTTAAAGCAAATCAAATCTATCCAAATTTAATATGATTAATTTTAATAACAAATTAACTAAAATTAAGCAAACTTTATTATTAATTTATAATTTTTATATTATACAAATTTATATTATTTATTTTTAAAATTAACACATGTAATACATTGTATTAACCTTGTAAAATAATATATACAAAAATCTATATTCACCCTTTAAGAGTCGCATACTTCGTATTGTTAGGACAAAAATTTAATTTAAATAAATAACATTTATCGAGATAAAAATTCACTATTCATAACCTATTCATTCTATATCTTTTTGATTTTTGATTTTTTGATTTTGTTTTTAAGGTTTTTTTATATAATTTATTTATTAATTTGTTTTGAATAAAATAAAAAATAATATTATATTATATTTTACTTAATACTAATTTAATCTAATATTTAAATATTGTAGTTTTATATTTAATACAAATTTGAATTCAGAGTCATTTTTTAAATATTGATACTTTATTTAATCCAATTTTTAATTTACTTATATTAACTATTATTGCTTTATCATTTTTTTCTTTTTCTTTTTATATTTAGATTTCTTTCTATTTAATAGCTTTTTAAAAAATAAATATGATTACACATAAATTTTTATACATGTAAAGTATAGTGAAATTATTTTTTTTTTTAAATATGAATTATCAAATTTATTTCTATATAAAGAAAAAATAGTCGTTATTATCATAGAACATGTTGTATATTTTCAATCTTCTTTTGAATAGAAAAATACACACATCCCTAATCTTACTTTTAAATTTACACATTTATATATCATCCAATATTAGTTACTTACATAATTTGTTTGATAGATAACACTATTCATAAATTAAATAGATAATTTTATATGCATTATTTATTAAATAATTTTATTATTGTAAATGTTGTTTTAATTATCATCATTATTGTTAAATTATTTATATATATAAACTTAGAATCAAATGAGATGCTAAATCTATCTCTAGAAATGTGAAAAACATTGTGATTCATTTTTACATATTGATTCACCATTTTTTGATTGTATAAATAATGAATCATAAAAGTTAAGTGATTCAACAATTCACAATGTTTTAAGATAATTTATTAATTTTTAAATTTATAAATATGAATCATAAATTCAAATTAAGTGAATTAATGTACAAAATTAACGAATCATAGTGTTTCTCACAATTCTCAAGATATATTCAGCTTTCCACGATAACCTAAACAAACACACTCACACATTAAATTTGCTTGATATTTTGTTTGTATTATTATCATTATAAAATTTAGCAAAACGAATATAGTATATTTAGAATTTGTTTTAGAAAATATAAAAATAGCAATTGATCCTTTTAAATAATAATAACATTAAAATTATATGTGAATATATATGTTATTAATTTTGACTAAACATATATTTTAAATTTCTTACATTATACATTTCAGGTTTATTAAATTATTTGTTAATGATTTGTATACCTGTCGCAAAACGCGGGATGTTTCACTCGTTAAAATACATAAACGTTTCTTTCAATTATCTACCACATCTGACCTGCATTACATTACGAAATTTTATATATCCATTTGCATATGGAACACATTAAATTTTAATCATAATGATTTTAATTGGTCTATCTATTAGTATTTTATTTTAATTCTATTTTATTAACACTTTGTCACATATAATGCAAATTATGCGAATTCAATTTTTGTCTTTTTCTCTCTTTGTATTTTATTTTTATTCTATTTTATTAACACTTGCCAGATATAATGTAAATCTGGCTTAAATTTTTTGGTTTATGATTCAAAATATGAATTAATATTATTATTTTAGTAATTAAAATATATTAAAAAATATACGGATATGAGTAGATAAATATAGGGTGGGTTCATGTAACATTGTAACCATACCCATTTTGTAATAATATTATACAAGAGTGACATCAAATTTAAACCTGACAATCACATCGTGTTTAGAGTTTTTATATTCGTGTTAACATATTTACATGTTAAAATCATGTCAACTCAATTTTGATGTATTTATTTTTGTGTCGGGTTCAAACTGTGTCTAATTTTTCGTATCGATTCGTGTTGACTTGTGGTGACCTTTTTTTTTCTTTCTAGTTTTGGTTTTCAAATTCGATATTCGTTTTCTATTTTGATTTTCAGATATTGGCTTCAATATTCAATTATTAAAGTATGTATTTGATTTTTTTTTCTCCATTTTGAATTTTAAAAACATAGATTGAATTTACAAACCCCAAATATAATTAAGTATGCATTTTGCTAATATAAATTAGTTATCTTAATTTCCAACATAATTATATGTTATAATATTTTTAAATTTGATTTTTGAGTTTTTATAAATAATTTTAAGAAACCTATACATGTCATTCGGGTTGATTTCGGATAATTGGATTGACTGACCCTAAACCGACCCAATTTTTTTGTGTTAATTTTGTGTCGACCCATTTTCAACAACCGCTTTGGGATCGGGTCAAATTTATATTGTTATTTTCGTGTTTAGGTTCGTGTTGTACTTGTGTCATAAATGGATCACCCTTAAAGTTGTTCTTCCTATTATCTACCACATCTTGACTTGAATATATCCAACCGGGTTTTATAATAAAGAAATAATTACGTCAAAAGATAATTTATTGTCGCTGTTTTTTCAATTTGGGTAATATACTAAAGATTTTTCTATTTGAGGTAACATTTTTTTAAATCAAGTCAATCAAGGTAATCGTACCGGATTAAAAGGTAAAAATTACTGACATGACAGAATCTGTATCCAGTCATCAGTTTTTTTAATTTCTAATATTGCTTAATTATTTTTAGATTTGCTCAAAATAACAAGGTATTATCAAAAAGTACTTTTAAATTGCACAGAATAATGCACATCATAACAATTAAACTGTCATTTCGAAAAAAAAAATGTTGACAGGACAACAAAACTGTCACGTCGGTAATTTTTACTTTTCAATCTGATATGGTTATCTTGATTGACTTGATTTGGAATGTATGTTACCTAAATTAGAAAAAAAAATTAGTATATACCCAAATTAAAAAAAAAATGTGACAATATGTTACCTTTTGACGCAATTAACCCTCTAATATAACCATCTGTTTCGAATACCAACCACATCATGACCTCATTATATTACGAAATTTTTTATATCCATTTGCATATGGAATACATTAAATGTTAATACTCATGATTTAATTTGTCTCTCGATTATTATTTTACTTCTATTCCATCTTATAAACTAATGCAAATGCGACGCCATTTTATATAATAATTACAAGCGTGACATCACATTATTAGTTCCCTTAGTTGTAACGATGCCCTAATCATTACATTAGATGTCATTATTTTAGTGGATAATGTTTTTGACACTATGATATCTAGGGTGTTTATTTCCGGATTATTAAATTATCGGATAATCTGAAAATAGGATACATGAATTTACTATCTGAATCCATATCCAATTTTTGGATATCCAAAATTTTGAATAATCTGAAAATCGGATACCGGATTATCCGAAAATTCAACTTTTCAATTAAATTGAAATTATAATATGAATTCATAGATATAAAATACAAATTCATATATCTATTAGCATATAAAAACTTATTTGTGTCACAAGCGAAAATATATCATACTTTTTAAAGTTAAAACAAAAAAAAGAACACGTTAAAAGAGATTAAAATGAATTTAAACAGGTTAAAATATGTAAAAACTATATTATACACTTAATAATTAAAAAATATAATTATTATTAGTCAAATAATATTTGGCAAAAACGTTTAGGAAAATAAAATAATTTAAAAAAAAAAATTGGATTTTGGATTTTTCAGATAATCTGAAAATCCAAAATTATGCAAAATCCGTATCTGAATCCGAAATTTTGGATTATCCTTTCGAAATTTGGATAATCCGAAATTTTCGATCGAATTGTCAAGTTTTCGAATTGAACTCTTGGATTCAAATATTTTTGAACACCCATACTGTTTTAATGATTTGATTAATTCTATAATTTGGTTTTTTTGTAGGTCATGATCGAAAAAACCTTTTAATGTTTTCCTCCAACCAACAAAGTAGTAACATTTATATTTTGTTTTTATTGGTTTAACCCTTGACCCTAAAACTTTCAATTTTATTACTTTAGTTAATCATTTTTCACTGGTATTCTGCTTGACCGGTAACCTCTATAAATGAATTAGGTTTATATTTAAAAAAACGATTCGAATTTTCAAAACAATTTCGGTTTAACTATTATATTAATTTTTAAATTCTACTTTAATTTGTTGATTATTACTATTTTTGTAATTATTATTATTGTTTTTACAAATAAATAACTAAATAAACTTTAATTAAAGAAAATCATTTCTCACTTTCTTTTCTCTTTTGTGTCTCTCTTCGGGAGCAATCTCTCGTATCTTTATATTTCTCTCTCATCACGAGCGATGTTTCATTGGTATATTCTGGTATTTAATTATAATCGTCTTTTAATTCATCGGTTCTTCATCGATGATGATAATTCATACTAGTTTAATCAATTTGATTCATCATCTTTATGGAGTTGCGATTTCATTGGCAACGATTTCATCCCTCGCCGGCTACTCCATCAATATGGTAATAATTGATTTGGCTACTCTATCGACTAGTCGGCTTCTTTTCCTGTCCCTACTTTATGTTTAAAAACCTATTCGAATACAATATCTTTGTTAACGATTTATAAGGTTTATTGGAATTGTTAAAGGTTTTGATTAAATGGATCGACATGCTCCCATTGTATAGCGTTGTTTATGTTTTTTTATGTGAACAAACATGTTAATGATTTTATGTGTTTGTTTTTTATTTTGATTTAGGGGACCGATGTGTTCATGATTCTTTGGGATTTTGTAGCATTCATCAAATTTGTTTACAATTATGTTAACTGATTAGAGTTTCAGATAAGAAAAACCTCATTGATCAGTGTTTGTAACTTTAAGATAAGTGTTTGTCTCTTCATTGAAATTTTGGAAAAATTACTAAAATAGCAAAAAATCACACCCCATTATCAAGTTTTAGCCAAATAATATCAATCTTACCAAAATAGCCACACTTTACGTTACCACATTTACGTGATAGCCATCATTTACGTGATCTGTACATTTTATTAATATTTTAATGCATTATGTTACAAAAGGTGTTTAGTAACGTAAAGTAATGGTACTTTACATTACCAAAAGTTGTTTACCATAATATGACAAGCACCTACTTTTTATTGGGAAGGAGCAACATTTAAATTTGGTAACGTAAAGTACCACTACTTTACGTTACCAATTACCTTTTGTAACGTAATGCATTAAAAATTAATAAAAAGTACAGATCACGTAAATGATGGCTATCACGTAAATGTGGTAACGTAAAGTGTGACCATATTGGTTAGATTGCTTTATTATTTGGCTAAAACTTGATTATGGGGTGTGATTTTTGACTATTTTAGTAGTTTTCCCTAAATTTAAATATTTTATGATCAAATGTTAATATTTTACGATCAGTTAAATATTTAAATCGCAGTGTTAATTTATTCACGTAAAACTTAATACAGTTGTTATTAAAAATTAATATGTAAAAAAGTAAAAACTTCTTATTCATTTATGATTGGAACCCTAGAAATAGAACTTAAACGAGTATCTTTGACTCGTGCGTTGCGGCGGTAAATTATAGATAAACAATAAATATCAATAATGTGATAATAATGATATATGTGAAATTTTATAACATACAATATCAAAAGTTATAACAAAAAAATAACAGTTATATCATATGTTAAAATAAAAAGTAGGCCATGTGCATGTCTGTGTGCCTAATGATAATAGTTCTAACGGTAATAAATATTATATTGAAATGTAAAAAAAAAATAATGCGATAATAATGAATATCTTCAAATTTCTATAAAACATAATATAAAACATGTCATATATTATATATAAAGTGATAAAATAAGTCAGTTGTTTACCCGACAAAAATATCAATAAAAATAATGCGATTATAATGATATATTTTTATAACGAATCAAATGTGACAACTCATAATGAATATCTTCGAATTTCTATAAAACATAATATAACAAAAAGGTCATATAATATGTATAATGTGATAAAATAAGTCAGTTGCCTACCCAACAGAAATATGGATTAAAGTAATGCAATTATAATGATATATTTTTTATAAAGAAGCAAACATGACAACAAAAAAAAAATTAATGAAATATTTTTCCTCAAAAGAGTTTTTGAGAAATAGTGACAAACCTGAGTAGGCTCTTTTAATCTGCGATCCGATCTTTGTGAAAACAAAACCGATTCCAAATAGAATGTTGAAAAAATATATCTTCTTTTAAAAGTTATAATGAGGCAAATGTGACAATAAATTAAAAAAGAATAGAATATGTTTCCTCAATATAGTTTTTGATATCATTATTTCTATGCCGTCGTTTGTAATGCGTCGATAATATTTTTATATGAAACAAAATAAAGTTATAAAAATAAAATAAAATAAACAATTAGAACAAAACAACTATAAATGTTAAAACATTGAAAGATAATATTAAAAAAAAACGAAACATAAATATGTTTGACATGTTAAAGGGTTGAAGTGTTATGTCAACTTTAACATCACTAATCAAAAAATGATAACAGAGGGAATCAAACACAGCACCAACCGGGTAGAAACCTAAGGTGGTGTTTGATTCGCAGAATGTTTTAAAAAGAATTGGAATATGTTAAGGAATTGAAATCTACAAGGAATTGGAATTGAAATTCAAATCATGTTTGGTTGACTAAAAATGAAATTAGAATCCAATTTCATAATTCGTTGGTAGGGTAGGATGGGATTGGTGGGTAGAGGTGGATAAGTCTCTAAGGTAGGAATAGGATGAGATGGATCGGGTATGGTGGGTGGGTGAGATGGGGTGGGTAGGGTGGATGAGGGGTGGGTGGGTAACGTATGATGGATGAGGGATGGGTAGGTGGGTAGGGGTAAATATGGTGGGTAGTAGGTAAGAATAGATTGAATAACGTAGGTAAGGTAGGTGTGGGTGGGTGGGTGGGTAGAGGGTGGATAAGTCTATAAAGTAAGAATAAGTTGAGATGAATAGGGTATGGTCGGGTGGGTGGGGTGGATGAGGGACGGGTGGGTATTAGGTAAGAGTAGGTTGGATAGCGTAGGTAGGGTAGGTGGGTCGGGTGGGTAATATAGGATGGATGAAGGATGGGTAGGTGGGTAGGGGTAGGTATAATGGGTAGTAGGTAAGAGTAGGTTGTATAACATAGGTAGGTTTGGGGTAGGTGCGTTAAAAGGTGGGTGGGACGGGGTAGGGTAGGGTGGGTGAGTATGGGTAGGTGGGAAGGTAGGTAGGGGTAGATATGATGGTTAATATGTAAGGGTAGGTTGGATAACATAGATAGGGTTGGGATAGGTGGGTTAGAGGTGGGTGGGATGGGGTAGGGTGGGTGGGTCGGTAAGTAGGTAGGTTGGGTGAGTGGGGTAAGACAGAACATGATGTAGTGTAGTGTGTTAAACGTAATTGATATTTTTGTAATCAACCACTTTTTGTTTTTAAAACGAATTGAATTTCATCCTTAGCGTGAAGGAATATTATTTTCCTTCATTTATTGAAAAATTTCAATTTTGATGGAATTCAATTCCTTTTTATAGTTGAACTAAACAAATGAATTGACTGGATTACTTTCCTTTCCAATTCCCCCAGATTCCAGAGAATCAAACGGCCCAGAAGAAGTGGCTCCACATAACCACATATGCATTCAGTGAGAAACACTGTATTCATATGTAAATATTTAAGCTGCCTGATAATGTTCACTGTTTGAAAATAGTATAATTGGTAATATATATACTATAAAATAAAAAGTAACAATGCATCGTTCGTAATAATAAATGATTAAACATTAGTAATGTTTCAAATATAATTTAGTTTACTATTTTTTGATGAGATAATTTTACCAAACTATTATTATTTCTTAGAGTAAATTACAGAACTAATCATTGTTGTTCATACAAAATTATGAAAACGATCGTTAAATTGTAAACTTGCATTAACAGTCTCCTAAACAGTTGTTTCCTTTCATAGATGGTTCATTATGGTGTGATATAATAGAAAAAGACTGGAAGAATTGCTCAATATAACAAGTAAGTTTTTTTATAGCAATCTCGTAAATTTTGTCCCAAATAAAGGAACCTACTCTTTGTTCATTCCCGATTATAGAATTTAACCGGTAAAAAAAGGTTATACATAGGCTTTATTGTTTTAAATAACAACCTACTTTTTTTTTTCTTATTGTGACAATCAGTTTTATTTCATTTAATATATTGTTTGAAATAATAACTTACTTTTTGTTTACCGGTTAAATGCTATAATTGGAAGTAACCCAAGAGTTAATTCCATTATTTGGAACAAAATTTACGAGATTGCTATAATAAAAAAGAAGAAAATTTGCTTGGAACAATTCACCAAAAAAGATTTACTGAATAACAAAATAAAATCTAAGTAACATGTTTTTTTTTGGTTTTTTGAAAACTTAATTCACACTACAAGGTTTGAGGGCAATAGAGGCGACAGATGTCACCCCTAATACTATCATTGGTCCCTCCTGTTGCATTTAGAGGCAACATGTCGCCCCTAATACTCCGTTATCACTCCTATTGGATCGCCCCTATTGGTGTCGCCTCTATTGCCTGCTGTTGCCTCTATTATGTCGCCTCTAATGCCTCAAATTTTTTTTTTCAAAACAAATTCTGAAAATTCTCTGGAAACCAGAATTTTTATAAAACCTACTATACAAACCTGTTGTATAAATAGGATTCACCAATATTATAAACACAGTTTTATATATATAAACTAAGAACATTAAGTCACGTACACATACAAACTAAGTATTCGGACGAGTCATTTACACAAAACATGAAAACTAAATAAACTAGTCGTCACCGTCGTCCCCCTCGTTCCTCTCATTATTGCCACTGACTATTGCTTGAGTCAAGATTGATCTAAGCATGTCTTCTAGTCTAGCTCTAGACTCTAGATTACTAAGAAGCGCATCAAGAAGATTTGTACCCTACAGAAATTAATAAGTACAATCATTAAACAAAATGATACAAAGTGACAATTACCAAATTATATCGACTTAAATCAAACTAGAAAACTACCAAAATGATATAAACTAACAATTAGCAAAGTATATATAGACTTAATGATAACTAGCTAACTAGAAAACTAAAAAAATGATTGTGCTTTTCGAATATTTAGTTTTTCTATGTCGACCTGCGCATTTGACGTGTCTTTGGACTTATCATTCATCAAAAGAGTACCCAACAAACTGTCACATACATTTTTCTCGATATACATCACATCTAAGTTGTGTTTCAGTTGTAGTGAACACCAATACTCGAGTTCAAAGAATATGCTTCGTTTGGACCAATTTAAAATCCTCCCTTTTTCTTTTAACACCTCCAAAGTCAGGATGTTTACCCGATATACGAATCAGTAGACGATCTAATTGAGCTTTTATTTCTTCATTACTGAATTGTATCAGAGCAGCTCTCATCTCGTATTGCCCGTTAAAGTCCAACCTTTTTCTCTATGGATTGTCAAGATCTAATAAGAATAGACGATGATAAATATATACCACTTTATTTGTTGCACGAAATGAAGGAGTGTCTTTGTTGCAAGTTGGGCATGCTTTGTATCCTTGTCCACTCCAACCAAATAAACTACTACGATCCAGAAAACCATTTATTGTCCATAAAAGCACCATTTTCATTTTGAAGTAAGTGTTTGTCGCTGCATCTTTAGTACGTACGCCTGAGTGCCACATCTGTTTAAGCTCATCCACCAGCAGTCTAAAGAAAACATCCATGTCCTTTCCAGGTGATTTAGGACTGGGAATCAACAACGTCAACATGAGTGATGACTCTTTCATGCATAGCCATGATGGCAAATTTTAAGTGCTAAGCACAACCGACCATGTGCTGTTAGCCTGACTCATGTTACCATATGGATTAAAACCATCAGCTGCAAGCCCTAGACGAACGTTTCTGGGTTCCCTTGAGAAGGTAGGGCACTTTATATCAAATTCTTTCCATGAAGATCCATAAAGTAGATGTCATATCGTACCCTCTTTAGATCATCTGGTACTGTGCCAAATCATATTTTTGGTTGTTGTTTGTGCGTCTGACAATCAATAATAATGGGTTAAGGTAATAAAAAACTTAGTAACATTTCCAGAGGGTTCAGAATGAGGATTGGAGGGCCTTCAACAAGGAAAAGAGAAGGCTACGGTTAGTGTCAACACAGGGAGAGCCAGAGGACACTCCGACGCCTAAGTCAGCCGCCATGCTAAAGAACATGTATAGAAAGAAAGTATATGTGAAGTGAGGAATTTTCATTACCATTTTATAGACGGTTAGCACTCCTATTTATACCTTCCCTCATCGAGGCGAGGCGCTTATCAGGGAGGCTCCTATTGGTTAGAAAGGAACGTGCGTGGGAGTGACCTCCGTGCTCCATGATGAACCAATGAGATGCCTTGCTTTTTCTCCCTTTTCTGCGTAACACCTTTTACCCGACAAGATCTCCCCTGCGGCTCACAGGTTTGTAGCCCCATGGGTCACTCGTGGGTCGAGCAGATGGCTTCGGGTCCAGAACAGGCCCAGATCATTAGTATAGGAAGAATTGGGCTCCTTAGGCCCGTGGGTCAATACGAAATTGGACCCACATAATCAAGTCCCCCAAGTTCTAGTGAAAATGTATAGTTTTGTCTAGAACTTTGAGAGACTACGCATTAACCCAGATTCTGCAACACGAGCTGTTAGTAACTCGCTTAGTGGGTCACCGGTAAGGTGAGTGGATCATTTATCGTCTAAAACATTTGAGGCGAGGCGGTTGAAGCTTTTGGCACCTGCGATATTCGAGGTGAGGCGATTGGGCGTCATAAGAATGGCATTTTTTAGGACGTAACGGCCAAACGGTAGACCTTAATAATTGTGGGTCTTTTAAACTTCTGGCGTCGGCTCAACTAGAGTTAGGTTGCAAAAACATTCAATGCGACCTGAAGAATCATTGCCTGATGGGATGGCTCTGTGAGGCAGCGTAACCACCAATTAATAGAGGTCATGATGACAGAAGATTTCACGCGCGCGTGGCGCGTTCCCCAACTGTCACGTCCTTCTGTCAGTTTGAGGCGGGATTGATAGGGGGACGAAACGTGTCCTGTGATATTCCCGCCTCTCTCCCCACTCCTCCATTAAACCCGAAATTTAAGCTTTTTCAAAGTTTAAAATATGTTTCCTTTATTGCTTCTCTCTTTGAAGTTTTTTCCATCATCATCGTGCGGTTTACTCGGCCTTCTTCCGGCGATCTTTGTTTTCCCAGGTTAGCCCTACTTTTCTTCCTTCCTTTTATTTTCTTCTTGCCATTATGCCCACAACGCCCTTAGCTAATAAGGTACCGTGTACCCTCACGAATTCTGAGTTCAAAATTTTCTTAGCCGGGTATGGCATTCCTGCTGAACTTCATCCTCAACTCCCTCATCGACGAGCAACAGCCCTTTGCCCTCCTGAGGGCAAAGTGGCTTTGTATACCAAGCAATTTTCTGTTGGAAATCTCAGGCTTCCCTTCTCCACCTTTTACCTTTCTTTATTGAGACACTATGGGACTCATCCTGGGCAGATGTCACCCTTAGCAGTGTTGCGTACCACTGTTTTTGAGGCGGCCTGCAAGGCCCTAGGTGGTATCCCTTCTATCCCCTTGTTCCGATATTTCTTCAAGCTAACCTGCCTGAAAGGCTGGTTTAGTTTTGAAAGGAGAAAGGCGCATGTTCCATACGTATTTACTGACCCCCCCCCCCCCCCACAGGGGCTACGCGAATGGCGCGACTCATTTTTCTGGATAGATAGTACCATCGTTCCCCCAAGCGAGAGGGATGTGTTAACATGGAGAGCAGGGGGTCGCCCTCATTCGTTAGCTTGTCCTCCTGAAACCAGGGACCTGAATGTTGATCTTCTAGCATTGCTTGCTCGCCAGAGTTTTAAGTTGAGGACCTATCCCAACCCCGTGCTTGCTCTTTTGGGGATGAATCCCCACTGGAGGGACTTTAACACCTTTCCTATAATAACGAAAGGGGGCATTGGTAGGACCCTTTTTCCTTTTTGAGCCATCTGACTATCCGCCTTTTACTTATAGTTATACTCTTAACATTTTCCTTATTTTATTGCAGTCATGAGTGTGCTGGAATACCTGTCTTCTGACGATCTGGATGGATTTGAAGCTGTTAATGTAAATCGCTCAGATGCCGAGAGCCTAAGACTTGGTCAGGTGGCTCCAGAGGGTTCTTTGACCCCCTTAGGCCATCTTTCAGCCTGGTCCTCTTCGAGCAAAGGGGATATCATCGTTGCCACCTCTGAACAAGCTTTAGTGGATCATAGCTCCTTCCCTCCGCCCGTACTCGCCTAAAAAGAAAAGCGTCTGGTACTTCTTTGGGAAGTGACTCTCCAATCCATGTTTCTAGTCCAGATGATGATGACAAAGTTGTTTTGTCGAAGAAAATCAAGATCTCTGTGAAACGGCCCTCTCCCAAAGGTAAGGGGGTGGCCTCGTCCGACTTTCCTCGAGTTACTACCGAGCCTATCCCTGTGATCCCCCTCTCTGAAACCCCCTATACTTTACCTCCTCCCCCCTCCACAGTCGGAGATGCCACTCCCTTAGCTCCATTCAGGATTTGTTGGAGACACCTGCAAGCTTATGGGATTTTCTGTACCATGGTATGCCACCCTCTCATGTTGAAATGGCTCAACACGCTAGTAATGCCCTTGTGTTTGACTCGCTCGGCTCTACCGTTGTAAACTTTAATACTTTCCTACCAGAGGTGAAAGCGAGGGTTACCATCGCCGAACATCGGTTTATGAAAGCTCAGGAAGAACTTCGTAAGGACGAGGAAAGGGAGAAGGGGTGCATTACTTTTGTTGAGGAAATGAGGACTCAAGTGGCAAGTTTGAACCAGTAGGTAGGTGATCAGAAGTTAGAGATTGAGAGACTGAGGGCTGAAGTAGAGGAAGAAAAGAAGAAATCCGTCGCCTTGAACCTTCGTGTAAACTAAATGGGTGCTAAGGAAGAAGCTCTGAGGATGGAGAAGGAGGAGGCGGTAGAAGCCGTTGGTCGTCTCTCCGAGGAGAGAATCAGGTTTGCCTCCGAGGTTGTACCCCAGGTGGTTAGTAAGTTGTTACACAGTCGACAATTCCTTCAGCCTTGGGGTGCTGTTCAATAGGTTGCTGTCCATGACGGACGACACTCAGCTCTCGTGAAAGTTCGTCCCAGTCTAGCTGAGGGGGTAATGGTGGAGATGCTAACCGGGTATGATCCACAGGCACGTGCTCGTCTTAATGAACTAGCCGTTGCGGCGGAAAACATGGCGTTCCCTTACATTGAGGACCTTCGAGCCCACCCTAATCATTCCATTGAAAATATGCTCGCTCTGACCCCTGCAGATCCTGATGTTGGGCATGGTTCCAACTCTGCCTCTACTCATATGTAAGTCGTTCGTATGCTTTACTGTCTGGTTGTCGTCTGATTTAACAGATAATGAACATTGTGATGAAAACAATTTATGGTTTTGCACACCCGACATGTAGGTGGTGGTGCGTGGCACCCCCTCTTGAACAAATTATTTGCTTTGTACACCCGATTGGCGGGTGGTGGTACTAGGTGCCCCTTTGAACAAGTTGTTTGTCTTTATCAATGTTTCCCTCTCTCAAGGATGTATTAGTTGTTTTTACGATGTTTTACTTTTAGAGTAACATGCGTGGTTCCCTTCTGTCAGAGTAATCATCATAACCCCTGAGAGTTGAACTATACTTTGTATGTATATTTGTCAAAGCAACAGTGTGTTTCCGAGGCGATGACCGCCTTGACTTGCGTTGCAAAGGCGGTAGTTTGGCCTTTTTGTTCTGTTAGGGCAATAACTCAACCCTTTTTTTTATGTGGTGAGGGCGATAACTCAACCCTTTTTTATGTTATGAGGGCGATAAATCAACCCTTTTTTATGTTGTGAGGGCGATAACTCAACCCTTTTTTTATGTTGTGAGGGCGATAACTCAACCCCTTTTTTATGTTCTAAGAAGTCGACTAAAATCACCGTGTTTCAGGCTTGTTTAATTGTTATCAAATACGTGTATTTGTTGATCGTTGGACCAAAGTAGAAGGTTTTAGTCATGTTATGGGCGTCCCCTTTTCTTTGACATGAAACCGTTTACAACTTTGCAGCAACAGGGTATAATCATTAAACATGTAATGATAGGCATTGTATCATTAATAAAGCATGGGTAATCATTACAATGTCACCTGACTTTCCGGAAACAAGTCTTAAATATGGCCATGGGCCTTGATTGAAAATTATCCAAAGAAAAAGAAAAGGGAACTAGGCATGAGGCCTTGTTTGACTACACGAAGTATTTCTTCAAATTCGTGATGTGCCAAGTCCTTGGTATTTTCGTTCCATCCAATCGCTCTAGGAGGTGTGCTCCGCCCCCCAGAGTTTGTGCTACGCGGTATGGGCCTTCCCACCTAGCTGAAAGTTTGCCTGTGGGGGCTGTTCTACTCGCCTCATTGCTACGTAAGACCAGGTCCCCGGGTAGTAGTGCCTTATGCTTGACCCTCCTGTCATAGTACCTCTTCATCTTTGCTTTTACGGCGTCTTGCTTCACCTAAGCTAGCTCCCTTTTTTTCCATCAGCAAGTCTAGGTCCAGACGCCTCTGTTCTTCATTGTCTTGTTCGGTGAAGGTGATTACCCGAGGTGATGGAACACTGATTTCCGTGAGTAATTCTGCCTCAGATCCGTCCACTAAACAGAAAGGCGTTTCACCCGTGCTGATCTTAGGTGTAGTACGCAATCCCCATAAGACATTAGGGAGTTTGTCTACCCATCCAGTTCGGCAGGCGCCTAGGCGTGCCTTTAAGCCTCTGAGTACCTCTCTGTTTGCCACCTCTGCCTGACAATTTGCTTGCGGGTGGGCCACCGAGGTGAAACGCTGTTCAATGTTCAATTCTTCACACAAGGAATTAAATGGCTCCTTGGCGAATTGCCTACCATTGTCACTGACCATTATTCTGGTGATACCAAAGCGACACACAATGTGCTCCCAGACGAAATTACGAACATGCTTCCCAGAAATTGTTGCTAAAGGCTTTGCTTCCAACCACTTGGAGAAATAGTCGACTGCCACCAGAAGGAATTTGACTTTCCCAGGTGCTTCAGGAAATGGTCCTACTATATCGATCCCCCACTTCGCAAATGGCCATGATGAGGTGATAGGAACTAGCTCATGTTGCGGTTGTTTAGCCATTGGAGCATGTATCTGGCATGATGAACACTTTCTAACTTCTTTCTCCACGTCTTTCTTCATATGGGGCCAATAATACCCATCCACAGTATTTTTCCGACTATCTCCCTTGCGTCTGAATGGATGCCACACGAGCCTTCGTGCATATCCTGGATGATATTGGTGGCTTGTGTGGGTCCTACGCATCGAAACCAAGGGCCCAAGTATGACCTACGATACATAACGCCATCCTTAATGGTGAAGCGAGGCGCCTTGATACGGATCCTCATGGCTTCTCTTTCATCCCCAGGCAGCGTGCCACTTAGCAAGTACTCATAGATGGGCGTCATCCAGGTAGGATTTGTTTCATGAATCTCCATGACTGGCTTAGCTGCTGTGGATCTTTCTTCGAGTACTTCTACAAGAACCTCTTTAGTAAGATGGGCAAAAGTTGCCAATTTGCTTAAAACATCTGCCTTCTTGTTCTTACCTTGTATGCCTTTTCCGTCTATAGCGGATAGGTAATTTAGCTACCTCCGCAGCAACAATTGCTTCACATACCTGTCGCATAAAAATAAAATTCATAAATGCATATATAGTTGGAATCTCCAATAGGGCAAGCATGAATATGAAAAGGTTTACTTTCAAGCTACTTTAGCGAAGACTACTCAATACTCTATCCAAATCCATAAGACTTTGAAAAAAGGAGTAAGAAAGTACTTACTGACTCAGCTTGGTTATAGTCGTTATGAAGAATGAAGGAGCACTGCTGCACTTCCACGAGATGGGAAAGGATCATGGGATGAGGAAAAGAGTGAGCTGGAGCGCAACCATCTTATCCACTGAACTAGCTAGAAGCTATCGCTTCAGGTCGAAGCACTAAAAGAAAAGGACCGGGAAAGGCGGTATCTGACTTATTTTGAAACTAGCAAAGCTTGTCACGAGGCGCTTGGCTTCCGCTAAATAGACTATCATGGATTTATCCCTTGCTTCGAACGTCCCGTTGATCTGATTCGCGACCAGCTGGGAGTCAACGTATACCTGCAAGGATTTGTGATTAGTTACTAGTTGATACATCGATGTGTCTGGCCACATAAGTGGGATCAATGTGTACCTACAGGTCTGCTACCCCTAGAGAAGCAGCGATACGCAGGCCAGCTAATAAAGCTTCATACTCAGCTTCGTTGTTAGAAGCGTTGAAGTTAAAACAAAGAGCGTATGTATGCTCTTTTCCATCAGGATCTGTCAGAATCAAATCAGCTCCCGAGCCTTCCGACCTAGACGACCCGTCCGTATACAAGCTCCAGATGGTTGCATCCTTCGCCACCGTTGTTGTGGGTAATGTGGTATTCATTTCGGCCAGAAAATCAGCCAGAACCTGTCCCTTATACGCAGACCTTGGTCGGAATTCAATGTTGTGTTCACCCAGCTCAATCGCCCACTTCGCCAGACGACCTGACGTCTCTGGACGTCTCTGGCTTCAGAAGAACCTGTCTAATCAGCTGGTCTGTCAGGTTCAGAACCGTGTGTGCTTGGAAATACTGCCTCAGTTTCCTAGCGGCGTTGACCAAGGCGAGGGATATCTTTTCCAAAAGGTGGGTAATTCAATTCAGGACCTTGTAATGTTCTCCTTACAAAATACACCGGCATCTGTCGTTTACCCCTCTCAGCCAATAGGACGGCACTTATGGTCTCATCAGAAGCTGCCAAGTACATGGTCAGCTCTTCGCCTGGAATGGGTGCAGTAATGGCTGGATGCTCCGTTATCATCTTTTTCATTTCTTTGAAGGCGCTGTCCGCCTCAGCCGTCCATCTGAAACCACTCTTTTCCAGTGTGCCCTTAAGGGTTTTGAAGAACGGTAGGGACCTTTCCGCCGCTTTAGACAAGAACCGGCTCAACGCCGCTAGCTTGCCATTTAAGCTTTGGACCTCCTTAATAGTAGTGGGTGGCACCAAGTCCGCAATGGCAAGAGCCTTTTTAGGGTTAGCTTTGATGGCATCCCTAGTTATCAGGTGTCCTAAGAAATGACCTTCCTCAACCCCAAACGTGCATTTCTTTGGGTGTAGTGTCATGTTAACCCTTCTTATTGCCTGAAACGTCTCTTCTATATCCTCCAGGAGGGTCTTCTCTGTCCTGCTCTTGATCACCATATCGTCCACGTACACCTCCAAGTTTCTCCCGATCTGCCTTTTAAACACCTGGTCCACCAGGCGTTGATATGTGGCCCTCGCGTTTTCAAGCCGAAAGGCATCTTGGTGTAACAAAAAATACCTTGACTAGTGTGAAACGCGGTATTGTCCTCGTCCCTTTCATCCATCTGTATCTGGTGATACCCCTTATAAGCATCCATGAAGCACTTATATGGGAAACCTGTCAGGGACTCTACCTTCCAGTCGATCTCTGGTAGAGGGTAGCAATCCTTCGGGCACACTTTGTTAAGGTCTTTGAAGTCGATGCACATCCTCCAGCTACCATCTGTTTATCGAACCATAACTGGGTTCGCTACCCATGTGTGATACTTGACTTCTCCTAGGATCCTAGCCGCTACGAGCTTGGTGACCTCCTCGCACACCGCCTGGTCACGTTCACGGGCCAGGGATCTCTTCTTTTGGCAAACGGGAGTCGCACAGGGCTCTATGTTCAAAGAATGAGTAGTTTTGAATATCCTACCCTCTTCGACTACCAGCTGTCTGGGGATCCCTGTCATGTCGTCGGGTGTCCAGGCGAACACATCTTTATTCCTTTTCAAAAGACCTTCAACCTCCTTCTTTACTTTTTCAGGTAGGTTTACGCCTACAGCCACTGTTTGCTCAGGGTAATCTTGATTAACGATCACATTGGTGGTGACTTGTAATCCATTTTCATTCACGGGCTCCACGTCTATCGCTTTCTGCACTTGCGAACATTCTTCTGCCTGCTCTGGGTATTCTTTCAAGATGGTAGCTATGCCACACGAGGTGGGGAACTTCACCATCCCATGCCCCGTGGACACAATGGCCTGCAATTTTCCCAGTGAGGGACGCCCCAGGATAGCGTTGTACGATGACTTGGAACGAACCACAAGGAAAGTTACCCACTCCTCTCTTTCCACCTGATCTTGCCGCAGGGAGACTCGCAGGCGAAGCTGCCTTAATGGCCAGGATATCTCCCCTGAGAACCCCTTCAGAGGAATTGAAGCAGGTCGCAATTTTTTCCGCACAACGTTAGGCATACGTAAAAACCAGTCCTCGTAAAGGATATCACATGCACTTCCCTCGTCTAAGTACACTCTCCAAACACGTACATCTTCGATAATCGCCTTGATTACTACAGGTCCGCAGTGTGTCATTCCGCCTGGGGGAAAGCTGATTTCCACAGTACTGGTGGTCTGTAACTTGTTCTTCTTGAGAGGGCTTTCATCACCGGCTACCTGTATCATAAGAATTTCCGCGACAGGATCTTTTAACTTCGAATTATCAGGCGCCTTGTCCTTCTGCCAGGGGTATCGCCTTTTTTGACCTTGCTCCTTGGACTGTGACTTGCCCTTAATGTCCCTCACCAGGTGTGAGAGCTTCCCCATTTTAATAACACATTCGATACGCTTACGCAACTCTATGCAGTCATTGGTGTGGTGCCCATTGTCTTCATGAAACTCACAGTACTCCGCCTGGTTTCTCTTTTTTGGGGTCACCTTGCATGCGAGTTGGGGGTTTAAACGAGGAGGCAAGCACCTCTGTTGCCAAAATTTCTCTAGGGGTCTTGGTAAGCGACAGGAGGGTGTCGTTCCTCCTGTACCGATCCTCCCTGTGACCATACGGGGCAAACTTCTCTTCTCTATCACGACGTCCTCTGAACGAGGCGTCTGACTCCCTTTCTTGATAGGACTTGTGACTTCTCTCTTGATGTGACTTCCTAGGGGTTTGATTTTGAGCAGACAGCTCTTTGGACCGTATGTAAGCGTAGGTCTTTTCCAAGCACTACTGGTAGGAGGCTGGCAAGTCTTGTGACAAAAACTTCATAAGTTGTCGGTGTCTAAGCCCATGTATAAAACCAGACACCTTAGCGTCATCCCCCAAACCCCTGATCTGTTGACTTTCTACATTGTATCGCTCCACGAAAGCTCGCAGGCCTTCTGCCTCAGTTTGCTTAATATTATGAAGTTCCAGGTGAGTCTTCATGTACCTCTGCTGCATGAAGTTAGAACGAAATTTTGTCCTTAACTCATCGAGGCTATTGATGCCACCTGGGGGTAATGATTCCAACCATAAGCGGGCAGTACCCTTGAGCGTCATTGAAAACATATGGCATGCCACTGTTGGTACCCATTTGGATATCTTCATTGCTCCTGCAAACAGGCACCAATGATCGTCTGGATCTCCCGTTCCATCGTATACCCCTACGTATGAGGGTAGTTTCAGGCCCTCCGGAAGGGGGTAATCTTCAATCCACTCTGCGAAAGGGGAAGGATCCTCCCCATCAACCTCCTGGAAGTGAGGCTCCAGGTTAAGGGGTTTAGGTCCTTTCTGGAAGTCCTGCTTCTAGTGGGTATTACCACTTCTCCCAATCCCCTACGCCCTTGGCTTGTGAACCTGACTTGGGGAGGTGGTTCCACGCGCTCCCTCCTTCCTGCACTTCCCTACGCCTCAGGAGACCTACCCTGCATAAGACCTTCCATTCGAGACACTAGGGTAGGTGGCGTTGTTAAGGAGGTACGAGTGCCCTGCGTCGTCTGCCTAGACGCGGTTCGTGGAAGTGGGTTGGCCTTGCTTCCTACTGACATCTTGGCCTTTGCTACTTGGGCCTCCTGAATCCTGCGAGCTGGTCTTTCCCTTGTACCCAACTCCTGGGTATCTATATGTTCGTCCATTTCCTCTGAATCTGCATCTTCATACTCCATCATCACCTCATTGGTCTTATCCAGGGGCGGTGCCTCAACAGAACGAGAGTGTTCTTGCATGAGGGCCTGGAGTTGTTCAAAATTTGCCGCCACGAACTGATGGTTTATCACCTATGTAGTTGTATCAGAGTCTAAAGAGGGAAGGGGTACCTCAACGGCTAGGGGAGGTTCCACCACTCCCAGGGGCATCTGGAGACCCGCTTGGAGAGGGGTCTGTTCTCCGCCTGAGGGGTCTTCAGGGTCTATTTCAGCTGCATTTGACTTATGCATTCTGAACTTCTGAGAACTAAGCTAGTACCACCGTAACCAGTCGTGTCCCACGGATGACGCCAATTGTTTGTGCGTCTGATAATCAATAATAATGGGTTAAGGTAATAATAAACTTAGTAACGTTTCCAGAGGGTTCAGGATGAGGATTAGAGGGCCTGCAACAAGGAAAAGAGAAGGTTACGGTTAGTGTCAACACAGGGAGAGCCCCTGTGAGGACACTCTGATGCCTAAGTCAGCCGCCATGCTAAAGAATGTGTATAGAAAGAAAGTATATGTGAAGTGAGGAATTGTCATTACCCTTTTCTAGACGGTTAGCACTCTTATTTATACCTTCCCTCCATGAGGCGAGGCGCTTATCAGGGAGGTTCCTATTGGTTAGAAAGGAACGTGAGCGGGAGTAACCGCCGTGCTCCCTGATGAATCAATGAGATGCCTTGCTTTTTCTCCCTTTTCTTCGTAACACCTTTTACCCGACAAGATCTCCCCTGTGGCTCACAGGTTTGTCGCCCCATGGCTCACTCGTGGGTCGAGCGGATGGTTTCGGGTCCAGAACAGGCCCAGATCATTAGTATAGGAAGAATTGGGCTCCTTAGGCCCGTGGGTCAATACGAAATTGGACCCACGTAATCAGCTGTGTTCCTTGAACAGTACAAATATTGTAGTCTGGGGGTTATAGGAAAGTATCATAACAGAGCTATCTTTTTACCCTTTGTGTTTTTATCGACACATCAACTCTCCTTACAAACTGGACAACTCTGCAATGACTCGTGTTCTTTCTAGAAGAGAAAACAATCGTTTTTGCACACGTATATAGACTCATAACCCAAAACAATCTTTTTTTAGTTTCTTCTTGGCTATATAGTGTGAAGAGGGAACCTTGTTTTCTTTAGGAAATGCAAATTGCAACAACTCAAGGAGCTGATCAAATGAACTATCGGTCAATTTATTCTTTAGCTTAATATGCATCAATTTTGCTAAAAAGTTGAGGGAAGAGAACCAAGTACAACCAGGATATAATTCTGCTTCAACTTCCTCTAACAACTCACAAACTCATTGACACCGTTACCTTCTGTATCTGAGTTCTCTTCGTCGTTGTTCATATCATTTTCATTTAATGCCCCCATAATGTCATCGATAACGTCAGCCATCTCGTGCTGGGAGCTATGTCATTTACTACCTAGGGTGTTATATGTGGACCAAATACCCGAACCGAAGCCGAATAGCACCGATTGTAAAGTAATGGTCTGGTCCTCGGGTTTATATTTTAGCCAAATTCGAGTACGGTCCGATAACACCCATAACCTTCTAAATGGAGTAAGTTTTTGAGTTTTTGTACACCAAATACCTGAACCAAACCAGTACCGGTCCCGAATAGCATCGATTGTAAAGTAATGGTCCAGTCCTCAGGTTTAGATTTTAGCCAAATTCGGGTTCGGTCCAAACCGGGTTCGGTCCGGGTTTGGTCTTGATAACACCCCTACTACTACCTTACGAATTGTTCTTTCACCATGATAGGTCTAGGTAAAATAATGTCGAAAGACACCATATCTTTCTATATGAAATTTGATTTGTAACAATGGTATAAAGAGAGTGTTTTGACATTTATGACATGCACATCTGCTTAGACCTCTATTGTCTACGTGTGCTTTGCATGACTCGATAAAATATTCAAGTCCTTGCAGGAACATAGGATCATTACGGTTTCAGATAATACTCCAGCTTTTATCAAGAGGCATGATGCAACTGAAGATTAAGAATATTTACAAAGCAATAGTAAACGGTAAATCGATGATTCAAAACACAATCCCAAGACGAGAACAAATAACCAGACAAAAGGTAGAGTATTCGAAAGGGTAGACTTCTAAACCCACTCTTTGAACACCTTATCTCAAATGTAAATGCATATTACATGAATGATCGTTTAAGAAAAATTCGGCAGCATTTCTCCTTAGCTCCCAAGTATATATAGAACTATATATATACCCGAGGAGCAAAGAGGAAATGACAACCAAATATTTTTTAAACGAACAATCATGTAATACGCATTTACATCCTAAATGAGATAAAATATTCAAAAAGTTGTCCCAAAATGGGGACAATTCAAAATTAATTTTCTAAATCTTTTTCAGACGGGTATGTATTCTAAGCTCAAACACACACACATTTCACAAAGAGCTGAACAACCACAATATTTGAATGTCAAGTATTGATATTAAAAGTCAAGCCGCTGCTAACAAAAAAAAAAACTCACAATGTATATTAAAAGTGTTTTTCAATTATGGTTTATAACTAACTATGCATTTTGTTATTTTAATTTAGATCTTATAATTACTTTATATGTATTTAAACCCTAAAATTGTACATATATATAATAAAATTATGTATTGATAGATCACAAAATTGATACAAACAAGATATGAATTACAACAATTACAATCAAATCAAGAATTTCACAAACATAATTTAATATAAAAGTTGAAAGCATAGAATTACCCGCATGAAAAGTATTACAATACATACAACAAGACTATTTATAGTCCAAAATACAAGAAATGATAGTTTACAATTCAGCCCCAAAACTTTACAAAATAAAATACCTAACAATCTCTCCTTTTTGTAAAGTAGAATTCATTTCAGCTCAAGACCACCCTATTTTCCAATCAAACATTCTAACCACTTCTCGATCTCTCAGTTTGTCTTCAATAGCATTTAAGACCCTCATGAAATAACTTTGCTCTCTTTGGCTCATTGGTTTCCTAACCTTCTTCCTTTCATGATCTTCAATAATCATTCTCATCTCTCTTGACAAATGTCTCAAAGTTCCTAATGAGTATTTACTCGTTTTAGAAGCCTCAAGAATAGCTTTTGGTTCAGATGAGTTTCATAGATGACTCCCAACTCTGGTTTGACAAATATTGAGCATGGAGGAAAGCAGTCTTTTTCTGGATGATCTCGATTTTGAGGAGTGAGATTTATTCTTCTTTGACGAGTCTCCAAACCGAACTGAAAATCTTCAACTGCAGTCAAAACAAACTTCGTGTGCATAAAGTCAAAAGTGAAAGTCATTACTGTTCTTACCACTTTTGATTATTTCTTTGCTTTTTGAGGTTATCATAAAGATCTTCGACATCCTCTAGCCTTAGAGTAAAATAGTCTGCTTCACTGAAAGTGTATAATTTTCCATCATAGCGCTATACGTAAAAATAGGATGGTAAAAAAACTTCTCCTAATCTTTCTTTATACACCGATTCCAATGAGGCAATCTTGAACCTTGAATATACAAACTTAGCTGGCTGCTTCTTTGTTCTCATCATGATAATATATGCTCCCAATCGCATACGATGAGCATTTGTAATCTCATACACTAGTCTGTCATCAATCTCTATCACCTAGCTAGAATAAATCTTTCTTGGTAGTTTATCTTCAAGGAATACGTCCCCTCTATGAGCTTTCTCCCAATTTATCTGCTCATCTAAAACTTTCAATCTCTGTTCCCTTATTTCTCTTTTCTCTATAAGCTCACACATCTCATTAAGTTCTTCATTTATTTGTAGCAGCATTGCTCTGCTCAGTGATTCATCCTTTCTATCATTACCCACCAACACATAATTTTCCAAAAATTCTCCATTAATGTCTCAGAATGAACTAACTCTTTTGCTATATCCTCAGCTTCTTTCTTCCTCTAAAACGCGCTAAGATTTCATAATCTACCAAGTCCTCTTCTTTTACTTCAAAATATTTATCAAACGGATCAATTAAAGACTCGGGAAATTCAGGGTTCGATATGGGTATTTCAGGGCTTGATATTGTTTCAGGATTTGTCTCTATGGGATGTTCAAGCGATTTGAACAAAATCAGTGGCTTGAAAGAAATATCACCTAAACTTTGTTGAACATCCACATGACTTGGACTTGAGGGATTAAGTTGCATTGGAATTTTAGGAGTATCTGGGGATTCAGATGAAAGATTTGTCAATATATCTCCATACACCTTAGATTCACCATTATAATCAACTAGCTCTTCTTCATCCTCTTCCTCAATCATTACAATTTCTAGCACTTTATCAGTTTCCAGATTTTCAACCTTTGACGCTTCATCAAATAACTCAACATAATCTTTTTTTAGTATATGGAATTTCAATTGCCAGTGGCGTGACCTGTAATGGTGATGAAGTCACAAACAACTGGAGTTGTTCATTTTCAGTCTCTTTCACTTCTCCACCTGTCTTCTCTACTATCTCATCAGTAGATTTCTCTTCAACATTCTCAATATCACCTGCAATAGCAGAGGACTCAGTCTTTTGTCTTTTCATCTCCCCCTCATGATGATCATCATGTTTTCTTTTCAAAGACTGAGCCTTGGATGTTTCTTGTAAAACCACCACTCTGTCATTCAACTTGTCCAATTCTATTGTCTCAATCTTATCAAACTTATGTAAAACCGCATCTATTTTGCCTTCTATATCATTCGTTCTCCTACCAAACACCATTTTATCTACAAATTTCGATTAAGTTCGGCGTTTCAACATCTCAATCAAATTTATGTCATCTGGTGTAGGCACTTTAGACATTGACATCATTTTTCCCACCAGGAGGCTCTGTAAGTACTCAATTGACATGTCTGTTTTTGGATCCGTTGATTGAACTCGCTGCCTGGGAGGCGACCGTTGCCTCGCAACCGGTTTCGTACCTTTACCTTTCATCATTCACGTCACACTTTCCATCTGATCATTAAGTATCAAGATATCTCTTTGTATGCCTGACCAATACAATCAGTTACATTCATCATGAATTTCTCTGTCACAAACTTGGGTAACTGATAAGAAGCTTCGGGGTCACTTAGATTTCCCGTTAACACCTCTGCGGACGAACCAGCAGGTGGCCTGTACTCATGATTAGCTAAGTATATGTCATTACATGACTTCCATCTGATCGTTGTTTAACACTAGTGGGTGCCACTATAGATTTTCCGACTGGGACATAGAGTCTAAAATTTGAAAATGAATGTGAAACTATTGGCTCTACTATCATGGTGAAAAATGTTGAATCCTGGGGCAGCGTGTTTCTTATTTCAATATCTACCGACTCCAAATGAGTCAGAGATAGTGGATAAGTAATATCCCCGTGTAAAATTGAAACAGTTCCCTCTGAGTGGCTGGGGGTGTGTGCACTTGTTAGTGTGCCACTGACTGTTTCTAAGTCGAGGCCCACATTGTGAGCCTCAACAACATATGTGGTCGCCAGGCTCACTTTCTTTTTCTTTTAGTGCACTCTCACTTATTTTTTCTATTAAAGTATCAAGTAGTATGCCAGAATAAAGAAATATCATCGTCATCAGACTGAGAATCCAAATGATCAGCTGAGACTGTTTTCTCAATATCTGATTGATCATCATGATCAGATTCGGCAACTGATGGCCCCTGTAACCCCCTCTCAAAATTTTCTCCCAGCTTTTCATCCAGATCAGCTGCCCCAGCAAGATGATCGTCACTCTGTGGGGAGGCTCCTTGGGTAGGTTCTTGCGGTGTTGCAAGAACCGTAGGAGCATATTTCAGTATATAATCTAGCATCCGGGGCACATCAGAACTGCATATGATAGCAGCGATGGAATAAGTTTTGGGACTTCATCAGGATGATTAGATTCATATAGCAAACAAGTCATCACCCAGTCTGGACACAACTTAGAATTGTATCTTCGAGGTATTTGAGCTGACTGGTTGACTGCTGTCCTGAGAATTAATTGCAAAAATCTTTGAAACGATACAAACTTTCTTGCCAACTTGGTATTCTTAGCATTCACCAGTGCAATCAATTCATTCCAGAAGATAAACCCATAATCATAGTGTTTGTCAAAAAAAAAAACCTGTGCAGTAGTCTCAGATTTCTTTAACTTGCTTTATCAAGATCAAAATGCTTTGACGTCAAGCATTAGACCAGAATGGCCCAGATAGTGTACGACTCCCCCTTCAAATATTAACGGTTATAGGCTCCTTCCGAGGGGAGGGCATTAGCATATCCAACTCTTTCTAACTCCGCACATATCTCTGACTCTGAAGAAAATTAATCATAGGTGATCTTGTCAGGATGAAACCGAAATCTTTATTCGAGAACAAATATATCTCTTTAAATTTCTTGAAAGTTATCTTGAGCTCATACTCGTCTATGTCAGCAGTTGGATAATGGAAATTTCTCACTTGAACATAAGTCATGGTATTCCATAATTGTTGCAGATATATAATTGGTACTTTAGGTCTAGACTTCATCAAATAGCCCAAAGGATGATTCTGAAATACGTCTAGAACAATAGGATGAAAGAAATATGATAAATCAAGATCCAAACAATCATTATTCTCCCAATGTTGAAAAAAATTAGATGGGTCAAGAATAAAAGACTCTGGTAGAAATTTTCTTTTTCTGGATTGAGTAGGTTTGGTAGGAGTTTTTGGATTGGACTGCATTGTATGCTGAGAGGAATCAGAAACTCAGCTTTCAGGATGTGTATGGTGAGACGGTTGGTCCTCAAAAGGAATTTCGGGGTGAGTTTGTTGAATGACGGGTGGATTTGAGTGGTATTTATGTTATCTGTAAAAAAAGAAGAATCATGTTAGCATTCACAGAAAAATATACTAAGTGTGAAATTCGAGTCTATTGAAGTCGAGTTCGAGTCCAAAGAACACGAGCTCGAGTCAACAGAATTTGAGTCAATGCTCCCCCTCGAGTCAACATGGGTCACTCGAAGACCGACATACACGACTTCGAGTCTTAAATGTTTCGAGTTCGAGTCTAATGGACTCGAGATTCGTGTCACATAGAAATTGCTTCGATTGCTTCTAAGTTCGTCTATCAATACACCAATCTATCAAAATGAATTTGGAATTAAAAACGTTGACCTTTAAAATCAAACTCGAGTTCGAGTCCAACAGATTCCAATACAAGTCTAAGGTACTCGAGCTTGGATTTGCTTACACCTTTAATACTTGACATCTTGAAAGACATTCATCGACTTACATGAAATTGAGTGACTCGAAGTACTTCGACTTACATGAAGTCGAGCTCAAGTAACAAGGACTCCAGGTACTTCGAGTTAAGCTAAGTCGAACAGGTTTCAAGAATATTTCAGAAACAACCAAGTGTTCTTTGGTAAATCAATCAAACTCCTAATCTAATGAACCCTCTCAATAATTTATATTCCCAAACTCGGAATTTGATTTTAAACAACTTACTCGCACAAAAGATTCCCTAAAAACTAACCAAACTCAAGAAAAATGGATTTTTGATTAAAAAATATGAACTTCGATTTTTTCAGATTGAAACCAACATCAGAGATTGTAAACCTTAAAACAGAAATTAATCGATGACTAGAAGCATACACACACTTACAAAAACGATGGAAACAAGAAATTTCTTGCAAAATGAGTTGAAGTTTTCAAGAAATCAACAAGCTTCGAGAGTGGTTTTAAGAGATTAAAGGCGGTGGAAAAATTGAAAATTGAAATTCATTTGCCTTTTATAGCCTCTTTAAAATTCAAAATGTCTTCTGTTGTATCCAAACACACCCATTTATCCAAACAAACTCATATACACGTAGTCAACCACCGAATCGAATACAAATACAAATTCACACACATAAATGTATAAAAAATTAACAAACCAAAACAAAATAATAATAATAATAAAATAGAAACATGAAATAAATTTTAAAGTAAAATAAAAAATCAACAAAGTCAAAAACAAAAAACAAAAAAAAATTTGTGTCTTCACTCTAGAGTCATGTAGACATACTCCCCCAGCAACAAATATCAAAATTAGTAACACACTCTGTTAGCCCTAAAATAGTGTATAATTAAATATAATAAAAGTCTAGGTTCAATTTGTAAATAAGAATAGTTTACTTTGTGGGGAATCTTAATCTCCTAGTCTTTGAGGGGAGTGTTAGGACAAACCCCCAATTTAAGCTTAGGTATATATAGTATTTTTCTCCTAGGGTTTTGGAGTAGCCTCCACCCTAAGTGTGTGTTTTTGAGTGTGAAAGTTCCTAGATATTGAGTGCCTAAAGTTCTCTATTTGTAATCTTCATATTCTTAATACAAATCGTTTGGTTTTACGTGTTTGAGTGCAAAATTACAAACTAGAAAAAACTTCCAATTAAAGAACAATGTAAAAGGTTGAACTAACAAAGTAATTTTGAACAGTACATATAAAAATATCAATTTGTTAAATTCAACATCCTTAACTTTAATACCAAGAAATTTAACCTTGTTTCATCTAATGCATTGGTAAAAATGTCAGCAAGTTGATATTTTGTACGAACAAAAGATAATTCAACAGTACCGTTTTTAACATGATCTTTAATGAAGCGAAACCGTATATCAATGTGTTTGGTCTTGGAATGTTGACCTGGATTGCATGAAATTGCAATTGCACTTTCGGAATCACAATAAATGTGGATTTTATTGTACATAAAACCATAATCACTCAGTTGGGTTCCCATCCACAAAACTTGTGAACAACAACTAGCTGCATCAACATATTCTGCTCTTGCAGTAAAAGTTGAAACACAATTTTGTTTCTTCGAGGCCCAGCTGACTAACTTGTCCCCCAAGAATTGTATATGTCCAGTTGTGCTTTTTCTATCCAAGCAAAAACCTGCAAAATCAGCATCCGAATAAGAAGTAAGTTCAAACGAAGTTTCCTTCGGATACCAAAGACCCAAATCCGATTATCCCTTTAAATAACGAAGGATAAGTTTAATAGCATGCAGGGGGGAAACTTTTTAGGATTTGCTTGATACCGAGCACAGACACATGTCAAAAACATTATATCAGGCCTACTAGCTGTCAAATACAGGAGAGAACTAATAATGCCTCGATAATTCGTAGCATCCATTGCTTTCCCACCTGGGTCCACATGTAGCTTCAAATTTGAATTCGGTGCCACTGGTGTAGGCATTGGAGAATAGTTAGACATGTTATATTTTTTCAATAAATCACTAACGTATTCAGATTGATTTATGAAAATTTCATTTCCAACTTGTCTAATTTGTAACCCCACATCTCTCCCATCATGCTCATTTCAAAATGTTTTGTCATTAATTGAGCAAAATTTTGACAGTAAGCATGATTAGTTGAGCCAAATATAATATCATCAACATAAATCTAAATTATAATAATATGCTCACCTCGCTTTTTCAAGAATAACGTAGTATCAACTTTACCTTTAGAGAAACCACAACGCACAAGATAGCAAGTTAGAGCGTCATACCAGTCACGCGCTCTTGTTTTAAGCCTTAAAGAGACTTATCTAATCTGTATACGTGATCTGGATTGTTGCAATCCACAAAGCCTTCAGGTTGATTGACGTACACCTCTACGTTCAGCAACCCATTCAAAAAGGCAGTTTTCACATCCATTTGATAGACAATGAAATTGTTGTGGGCATCAAATGCAAGAAACATCCGGATGTTTTTTTTATCTGTGATACTAGTGCAAAGGTTTCATCATAGTCCATACAAACCTGTTGATTGTATCCGTTATCCGCCAAACGTGCTTTATTCCTTACTACAACTGCACCCTCATCCTTCTTGTTTTTGAAAACCCATTTTGTTCCAATCATCGACTTGTTTTTGTCTTTTGGTCTTTCTACAAGTCTCCAGACCTTTAAACTTTCAAACTGATTCAGTTCTTCTTGCATTGCCACTATCCAATCAGAATCAGTTAAGTCTTCCTTCACCGTTTTCGACTCAATTTGACGCAAAATAGAAGAGTATAAACACTCATCAGCAGTTTCTCTTCTTATTCTAACCGGTGCAGACAGATCTCCAATTATCTGATGATTTGGATGAACCTTGTCCTTTTAGTCCCATGAGTCAGAGGTTGATAAGCATCATGAGTAGGATTTCTATCAATGTACACATTAGGATCGGACAAAGAAGGTGGATTAAGAACCAAAGTTGTAGAGACTGTGTCAGAAGGATTTTCAATTGAAATTAGTGAAGATGTAAGGACAGGATTTTCTTCAGAAATTGGGGAGTTGTGACTTTGAGTATTGAGAACAGATGTTGCAAGAATTTCAGAATTTGTAAATGGAATTTGTACAATTAGACTTGTACAATCAGCTTCTGGAGTTGTAGGAAGTGTTGCTAAATCTTCAGTATTGATTACTGTTGGATCAGTTGTAATTTGAATCGATTTTATAGCAACAATCCTATTAGGAACCGAAATATCATCAGTTAGTTTTAAGTTCCCAAAATATTCTTTATAAAAGTTTTCAAACAAAATATCAAGATCAGAGTTTGAATCATTGTTTGAAGTTGTAGTAACAATTGGCTTCGGACCAGATTGTTCTACCACATGAGATCTTTGATGTACGGGTCTTGAACTATTGTGTTTAGAAGCCATCTCAATAAGTTTGTCGAATTGAACGTTGACGCTTTCAACCACCATCCTTGTTCGCTTATTGAATATGCGAAAAGTTTTGAATCATTGTCATATCCAAGAAAGATTCCTTCATCTGCTTTCGCATCAAATTTACGAAGATTCTCTTCATCATTCAACACCTGCAACCAAAATAATGAAAATGAGTTATATTTGGTTTGTGATTATTAAGAAGCTCGTAAGAAGTCTTATTCAAATGTTTATTGAAAATGGATCTATTTTGCGTGTAGCATGTTGTTGCAACTAATTCTGCCCAAAGATTTAGTGGAAGATTTGACTGAGCAAGCATTATTCGTGCAACTTCTACTAGAGTTCGATTTTGACGTTCAACAACCCCATTTTGTTGAGGTGTTCTTACAGTAGACAAAGTATGATATATTCCAACAGAGATTCAGTCGATACAGAGGTGCGCTTGAAGTGGGGGGGGGGGGGTGTGCTGTCCCTATTAGGCTGGGCCCTTCCCCATAAGGCCCCACCATTGTGAAGACCTCCCCTTACGGGGCAGTCCTCAGCGTCTAGGTCTCACAAATTTCAACACAGTATCAATCATAACTAAGATAGAGTAATTAATGTTGCGGAATTTCAAATTACAAGTACA
Source organism: Centrapalus pauciflorus (assembly GCA_020465985.1). Classification (NCBI taxonomy): domain Eukaryota; kingdom Viridiplantae; phylum Streptophyta; class Magnoliopsida; order Asterales; family Asteraceae; genus Centrapalus; species Centrapalus pauciflorus. Next base: position 51,979 of record JAANYP010006520.1, read on the forward strand.
AACATCTAGGATTAAGTTTAATACAATTTTAGTACGAGTTACAGTTTTCAAATTAAACTTATTAAGGGTACAAGGCTAATCTAATTCATGTCATCATACAATCAAATCAAATCTACCCAGACCACCACAATTATCATCTGTCAATCTGTACCGAAAGTTTGTTGAGTAGTGGTCTATGGAAAACTTCAACTTGATTCTTGAAACACCTAAGAACTAGGTCCAACAGGTGCTTTTCCCTTATCTTTTCCTGTAAAAGGGTTAAACAACAACTATAAGCAATGCTTAGTGAGAATATAGATTTTCAGATTACATGCATTTTATCAAGCGGATCATAGGGTCTAGCGTGATATGTCTTGACTACCGCTACAGCCACTCTTGATTGAGACATAGTAGTCATAGAGTTGGATGATGTCCAGGCCACGCTCACGCTATTAGTGGAAGCTATCCACTTATACGGGGCTAGCTACCAACAGTCATCGTGGGGGGAGCATCAGAATAATCAATACCAAGTTTAGTAGAACTGGTGACATAGCTAGGTCTAGAACAATAGACCGACAAGACTAATCATGCTAAGCTAAATCAATATATCAAAGATGTGAGCAATAATGATAGCATATATAATCAAGGTCATGATAGCTATTTCAACTGATAACAATGAACTGAATTGAATTATAAGTACAATGTTATGCAGAATGATAAGTCAAATAGCTATCATGATCCACAGGGCATCACCGAACGATGGTGAGCACAGGTCACAATCCAGCTGAGCATGTATGAATGTCAAAATAAACTATCATCAACAATATGTCTCAACCAAAATCTAGCATGTAAAACTGAATATCTATAACTCACTGGTTCTGTATTTGGTCTGAGCTGTTGTCTTTTCAAGCAGATTTCTCCACCACCCGAGTTATCTCAGGATTTAATTCTTTAATCTTTGTCTTTCTGGACTCTGGCTTTTCTTTACAATTCTTTGACACACTTTCAATAACTTTAAACTTTAATTCTTTGTTCAGAATTTATCTGAACCTGTCCAAAATTTGATGATAGCAAGAACATCAGCTTTTAGCTTTAAATCTTTATTTGATCTGATTCTGATAACTGATTAACTCAATCAATCATTTTACACTTTTCTTTGTTCATTTGAAGTCTCAAAGATATATATATATATATATATGTATATATATATATATATATGTATATGTATATATAGATATATGTATATATATATGTATATATATATATATATGTATATATATCATGATGCTTTATTTAAATGTTCTCTAATTATTATAATTGTGGAATAAAATTATAAAACATTTATTTGTTATTTTAAAGCATCGAAAATGGACCATCCGAATTAAGCATCTGGATTGGGCATCCCGACCAGGGCGTCCGAATTGGGTCGCCCGAACTGGTCCATCTGAACTTTGATTACCCGAACTCGGATCATCCGAGTTCCGATCAACCGTCATCCGAAATAAGGCATTCGAGGTGGGATCCGAGATGGGTGCTTCATCCAAATTCCGTCTCATCCGGATTTGGACCCACACTTAGTCATTTCTCCAGATTTGTTCTTTAATGTTCAGTTTCGACATATTCGGGTTTTTACCAAAAATTCTCCAAACATATTTTTATTAACAAGCAATTAAATTTCAAGTTATATTATCATTATTGGGGGTGTTTTTTCACTATTTTCCCTATCTTAAACACATTAAATCATTCAAAATCAAGACTTTTTTGCAAGAACACAAAATTTTACAAAAACTCATATTCTTACTCATTTTGGACGTTTTAACCTACAATTTTTGTTTCTGTAATTCCTAAAAGCTTCAATACATGATTTCTAACCATTTATACAAACATGCAACATAAAATGTGCTAGATCTTAAATCATCATTTCGGTTTTTCACAAACCGAACATAAACCCTTAAAAATTCGAAATTTAAATAAGTATTACCTTGAATGTTGTAGATTCTTGTTGCTTGTTACTTGTTTGTGTATCCTCCTTGATTAATTTCCGAATTTATACCAAAATTTATGAGGTTTTGGTGAAGATATGAAGATTGCTGTAGGTTTGAAGAGAGAGAATGAGAGAAATTTAATTTCTTTAATGTGTGATAAATGAAAAATGAGAGACATTGAGTCTTTTATTTCATATCTTTCATGTTTTGACATTTTTAGTCCCTCAACATTTGATTTTCTTTAAATAAAGATTTCATTTTCATTTTTATCATTACTAACATATTTTAACTTAATTAAATAGTTTTATTACTTAATTAAATTTCAATACAAATAATGCAATTAATTTACATTATTATCTCAAATAGCGAAATTAAAGTTGTGTCAAAAGCTAGGTTGTTACAAATTGGGCTCCACCACACACAAACTTCGTCCTCGAAGTTAGCTTTGTTCGAACAGACTTGGATATGTAGCTTTCATGGCATCTCTTTGAGGTGTTTCCACTGAACATGCACAATCTGCACCTCTTTATTGCGAAGCTTTTTGGTCTTCGAGTCTAGAATACATTCTGGCTCTTCAACCACGTGAAGCTTTTCATCAAATTTCAAATCAACATGTGGTATTTGCACTTATCTTTCATCTGCTAGGCTCTTTCGTAGATGACTAACATGGAATACCGGATGTATTCCCGCTAAGTCTGTTGGCAATTCAAGATGATAGGATTGATTCCCTATCTTTTCAATTATCATGAACGAACCAATAAATCTCAGAGCTAGCTTATTTCTCTTTATGAATCGCACCACATTCTTCATTGGAGATACTTTCAGCATCACCCAATCATTAACTGCAAAAATGATGGATCAATGACGATTGTCATAATATGATTTCAGCCTGCTTTGAGCTTCAAGAATATTCCTTCTAACAAGTTGGATCTTCTTATGAGTCAACTGTAGAAGGACAGGACCCGCTAAAGGCGATTCACCTGTTTCACGCCAACAGGTGGGAGTTCTGCACTTTCTTCCGTACAAAGCTTCAAAAGGAGCCATCTTGATCGTTGAATGATAACTGTTGTTGTATGAGAATTAGACCAAAGGTAAATGGTCATCCCAGTTACCACCCAAATCAAGAACGCAGGCACAGAGCATATCTTCAAGAGTAAGGATAATGCGTTCACTTTGGCCATCTGCATTAGGATATAAGCTGTACTCATGGAAATTCGAGTACCCATCCCGTCTTGCAGCGCTTTCCAGAATCTTGAAGTGAAAAGACTATCACGATCAGAGACGACAGATTTGGCACACCGTGACGAGAAATAACTCCAGTGATGTACATTTGTGCCAATCTATCAAGAGAATACGTCTCTTTCATCGGTATGAAATAAGATGACTCGTTAAAGGATCCACGACTACCCAGATGGAGTCGTGCTGTCTCCTAGTTTTTGGCAATTTCAGAACGAAGTCACTGGTTATATGCTCCCACTTCCACTCAGGAACTGGTAGTGGTTGCATATCCCCGAAGGGTTTCTGATGTTCTGCCTTAACCATTTGACAGACTCTGCAGCTTTCAATGAATTGTTTGATGTCTTTCTTGAATCCTGGCCACCAATAATCTGCTTTAAGATCGAAGTACATCTTTGAGCTGCCAGGATGAATAGATAACTTGGACTTGTGGGCTTCAGATAGAACAGTGTTGCGAATAGAACCATATTTAGGAATCCAGATTCGGTTTCCCTTGAGACATTGAAGTCCCAAATGATTCATAGACAGAAATTGCAATTGCCCTTTGAGATTTTCAGAACAGAGATTTTCTCTCTTCAGTGCTTCGGCTTGAGAAGATTTGATATCCTCAATAAGATCAGAAGAGAACACAATAGGAGTCAGGGCGTAACAACACTTTTCTGGATACACCTTCCTACTCAAAGCATCCGCGACCACGTTGGCTTTGCCGGGATGATATAGGATCTTGCAATCATAGTCCTTGATGTGCTCCAAGGACCGTTGATGTTTCATATTCATATCTTTTTGAGTAAAAAGATGTTTGAGGCTTTTATGGTAGGTGTATAGCTGACACCGAGTTCCACAGAGATAATGACGCCAGATTTTTAATGCAAAGGTAACGGCAGCCAACTCAAGATCATGAGTTGGTGTGCTTTTCTCGTAATCTTTCAATATCCTTGAAGCGTAGGAAATGACTTTTCCCCTTTGCATGAGGACACATCCTTAACATGTACTAGATGCATCGCTATAGACAACGTAATCATCATTGCCTTCTGGGAAGGCTAGGATTGGCGCTTGAATAAGATTTTGCTTCAGAGTTTCAAATGATTTTTGTAGTTTATCCGCCCATACGAAAGGTGTGTTCTTTCGTGTTAGCATCGTGAGTGGTACAACAATCTTCGAGAAGTCTTTAATGAATCGCTGGTAATAACCGGCCAATCCAAGGAAACTTCGGATCTCTGAGGCATTGCGAGGCGTTTGCTACTTCTGAACATCCTCAACTTTAGACGGATCAACTGAGATACCTTCGCCAGATACAAAATGGCCAAGGAATTGGATCTATAAAAGTAACAAAGTAGAATTTCAAATTTTCATTGAAACAAGGACACTTAGGAAATAGCTCGAGTCAATATAAAGTTATACCTGTCTGAGCCAGAATTCACAATTGGAAAATTTTGCATAGAGTCTTTCTTTACTCAATAACTCAAGCAATTCACGCAGATGAATAACATGATCAGCCCCCGTTTCGGAGTAAATCAGAATATCGTCTATGAACACGATAACTGACTTATCCAGCATTGGCCTACACACGCGATTCATGAGATCCATGAACGCCGCTGGTGCATTTGTCAGACCGAAAGGCATTACGAGAAATTCATGATGACCGTATCTTGTTCGGAAGGCTGCTTTGAAGATATCCTCTTCTTTGACGTTTAGCTGATGATACCCAGAACGAAGATCAATTTTGGAGAAGTAACTTGCTCCCTGTAACTTATCAAATAAATATTGATTCTGGGCAGATGATATTTATTCTTGATGGTGACTTTGTTCAACTCACGATAGTCGATGCACATACGAAGAGTTTCGTCTTTCTTTTTAACGAACAAGACAGGTGCACCCCATGAAGAACAACTAGGTCAGATAAATCCCTTATCTAATAGATCTTGCAATTGCTTTAACATTTCCTGCATTTCTGCAGGCGCAAGTCTGTAGGGAGCTTTAGCAATTGGAGCCGCACCAGGAACTAAGTCAATTCCGAATTCGACTTGACGTTCTGGTGGCACTCCCGGGATATCATCAGGAAATACGTCTGGGAACTCACAGACGATAGGAATATCAAATACAGATTTCTTGTTGGCTTCAGAGATGGATTCAGATGAGCCAAAACACAGATAAGATTCGTGACCCTTAGACAGATATATATGAGCTTTCTCAATAGAAATGAAGCAGTGAGAACCTTTATATTTGTCGCCTTTAATTTCCAACACGCGACCGTCTGAAGTCTTGATTATGATGATTCGGCGATTGCAGACAATCGTAGCTTCATTATTCGTTAGCTAGTCCATGCCGATAATGACATCAAATTCTTTAACGGAATCGGAATAAGATCGAGGTTGAACACAACGTTATTGACAAGTAATGTGCAATTTCGGTAAACAGATGCAGCCATAACGTAATTGTTACTGGCTGTCTCTATATCAAGTATAACGGGAAGCTTTAAAGGAGATTTAGACAGTCTTTGAGCAAAAGAAGCTGATATGTATGAATGACTTGCACCATAATCAAATAGTACACGAGCAGGTATCAAATTTAGCAAGAACGTACCGGTAACCACATCAGGGGTTTCCTCTGCTTCCTCTGCTGTAATTTGAAATGCACGGGTCCTAGCAGTTGGCTGAACTTTTCATCGTAGAAACTCCGGCTGATGACTGTGATTGACCTCGGCGTCCACTCTGACACTGATACATAAAGTGTCCATGCTTTCTGCATTTTGCACATCCGAGACCCCACTGAGGACACTCCTCACTACTGTGTCCGATCTTACTACACACATAGCAAGTAACATCATCCGGGTTACACAGTCCCATATGTGATTTTCTGCATCTTTTGCAGAATCGCGGTTCATTTGTGAAAAAATAGGCTTGAGCTTTCTGAGGCGAGCTGTATTGTTGAGATTGCGGGGATTGCTGGGATTGGGATTTGTTGGGCTTAAAGAATTTGCCGAATCTCTGCTTCTTTGGGGGAGAAGGACATGTCGGGTTAGTCTGTGGAGCGTAGAGTTGAGCGCCATACTCTAAATATCCCTTCTTTATCTGCCTTGCAGCTTCAACCATTTCCAAGTATGATTTATACCTCATCGCGCTCATGGGGTGTCTGTACCTCGGGTTAAGCCCTCTGCGAAATCTATTCATCTTTCTTTCCTCTGTAGCTACTTGATACGAGGAATAGCCACAGAGCCGCGAGAATTCGTGCTCATATTCGTCAATAGTCTTGGTTCCTTGAGTTAGTTGCATCAGTTGGACCTCCATTTTGTCTTGTTGGTCAACAGAACAATACTTCGCGTTAAACATGTCAAGAAACTGGTCCCATTCTAAAGTCTGGAGGACCTCCTCTCCATAAATGCCCCTCTGTGTCTTCCACCAAGCATGGGCAACGCCGACTGTTGGGAAATATTCTAAGTATGTCAAGCTGTTAGTTAGATTTCTCAAACTGTTAGTAGATTTTCTGTGTAACTACAAAGTTCAAGCTGTTAGTTGAAGAAGTTCGAGCTGCTAGTTCAAAAGTTCAAGCTGCCAGTGTTCAAACTCAAGCTGCTCAACAGATAAACTTCAAGCTGCTCAACAGCTCAATAAACAGAAAGTGCTGATATTCAGGAAAAGATATATTTTGAAGATTCAAGCATATCTACTATCAGAGAAATCAGAGTTTTATCAAGGAAACAAATCAGAAAGCAGTATATATATATATAGAATAGGTTTTTCTATTGTATGTCTGCACGTACGAGTTTATTCAAGTTGTAATTGCTTTTCTGATTAAGTTTTTCATAAGTCTCTAAGGTTGTAAAACCCTAAGAACAGTCTGTGTTCTTCGTCTAATCAAACAAATTAGAGGTGATTGTAATCATTGAGTTTTGGCAATACAAGTGATTTTTGATTATTTATTGTGTTTATGTGATTGTTGTTTTTGAAAGTTTTTCTTAAAACATTTAAGTGTTATTCCGCAAACTTCTTAATTGGACTTTGATTCAATGCAAGGTTATTGGTTTATACTCTGATTAATTCAAACCAGTTAATCTTAGGTAGTTAATTTGATCTTGACAAGTGGTATCAGAGCTACAGGTCGTTCTTTGTTTTCAAAGTCAGAAGCTTTCTTTTACAAAATTTTAATTTTCTGCAATGGAATTTGATAATAGCAGTAGTGGATCTGGGCAAGGACTCAAAGTGCCTATGCTAAAACCCACTGAGTTTGAGATGTGGAAACTCAGGATTCAACAGCACATTCAATTTATTGACTATGCCATATGAGAAGCTGTTGAATTTCCTCCTGTAGTTGATGCTGAACTTGATGCTGAGGGCAAACCCATAAAAACTTCTCCAAAAACTGAACTTGAAAGAAAGGCTAGAATGAATGAAGTGAAAGCTCTTACACTTTTACAGATAGCCATTCCTAATTCTTATCAACATCAGTTTAAAAAATTTTATACTGCTCATTCCCTTTGGGTTGCTTTAAAGAAAAGATTTGCTGGCAATGCTAGCACCAAAAGGAATCAGAAAGATCCTCTGAAACAGCAGTATGAAAATTTCTCTGGTGGCAAGAATGAAAACCTTACTCAAATCTTTGACAGATTTAATAAACTGATAGGCGAATTAGAGAGTGCCAAAGTCAGCTTGGATCAAGATGAAGTCAACAGAAAATTCCTTAGATCACTTGGTGATGAGTGGACAGTCTATGCTGCCCAATGGAGAACAAAAGAAACTCTTTATGAAATAGAGTTGGATGACCTTTACAACAGCCTGAGAGTGTTTGAACCTGAGATTGAAAACAAAAAGAAATCCTTTTCATACAATCATAACACTGCTATGCTATCATCAGCATTAACTGATAAATCTAACTGTTGTGATTCCTTTTCAGGTGCTGATGGTAACCCTACTGAAGGTCATTATGAAGCATTTGTTGCCAATAATGGTCTGTTTGCTCTAAATGCTGAAGATTTAGAACAAATTCATCCAGAAGATCTAGAAGAGATGGATTTGAAATGGCAGCATGCAATGCTGACAATGAGGGCTAAAAGGTTTCTGAAAAGAACTGGTAGATCTAACTTCCAAGCCAAACCAGAAGGAAAACCAGCATTTGATAAATCCAAAGTTGAATGCTTCAAATGTCACAAGCTTGGCCACTTTGCCAGAGAATGCGGAATCCCAAGGTCAACAGCCACCAAGACCACAACAACCTAATCAAGCTTCATCATCACAAGCACTTGTCTCTCAAGAAGACAATGTGTTTGACTGGAGTGATCAGACAGAGGAAGAGTTTCAAAATCAAGCTCTAATGACAGAAACATCAAATGTCACCTCCGCTGAACTACCATCTGAGGTAAATGCTAAACTCTGCTCTCAAACATGCAAAAATATAGTTAAAAAGTACAGAGATCATAAAGAGAGCATGTGCAAAACTCTAGCTAAGATGGAAGAAAGGAGATATGAATATATGCAGGCCATAAAAGATCTTGAAAAATAGATCAATGACTATATGGATAATGAGATTCAAATGGGACATGATAGAACATATCATGAGTGGGAGAAAAAGGAGCTGAATAAAAAGATAGAATCCCTCAATAAGAAATTAGATGAGACTGAACAGAAGGTGTTAGAAGCTAATAAGAAACTAGAATCTGTCAATATAGATCTAGGAAACTTCAAATGGGCAAATCAAAAGCTGGAACACCTAATGGAAGTTCAATTCAAAGATAGCGTAAAATCTCAACTCAATCCCAAAGAATGTATAGGATACAGAGCCACTCCACCTCCATACAACAACAAATACATTCATCCAATGAGTGAACCTGCTGATAGGCTTGTTAATGAACCATTAGATGTGTCTATGACCACTGTAGATCCTGTCCTTGAACCCAGTCCTGAATCTAAAGAAGATCTAATTAAAAATGAAGACTGTGAGTGCAAAGAAGCTTAGAAAGGACACAAAACAATGAGTGTACCTATAGCAGCCCCAAACCCCAATAAGAAAGGAAAAGAGAAGATGAGTGTATGCCATGCTACTCCCCAGGTTTTTGTACCTTCTAACTGTAACACTGCATCTTCCTCAACAGGTAATAAAAGGGGTACATCTGTTCCAATCTGCACATGCCAAAAGCATGGTGTCCAAAAGTTTCCCAAACAACAGCAAGTAAGGGGAAATCAAAGGAACAAGAACCAGTTATGGTCTGATAAAACTGGTTCTAAAATCAAAACAGTCAAAAGATGTTTCCATTGTGGCAGGAAAAACCATTTGGCCAGACATTGCTTGTACAAACCATCTGTTGCAAAACAGACTGTGGTTCAGAAACAGGCATTTGTTAAAAAAAACTAAAAATCCTAAGGTCAAACCACCTGTTACACCAGTTCCAAAGAAAACAGTTGATCACAGGTTCTCAAAAGTGAATAAAAAGCAGTCCACACACCAAAAACAAGTTTTAGCAAAACCAAAATCAAATTTTAAGCAGATATGGTGTGTTAAAGGCAAAAACTCAGGAGAAACTGTTGATACAAATGTTGAAACTGCCAAGCCTAAAGTTGAAACTGTTAGTGCAAATTCTGAAGCTGTTAGCACTACAGACTCAGTTCAGACTGCTAGGCTCAAAACTTGGACTGGTGATGGATCATCTGAGACTGTTATTGCAAAGGATGGACAAAACACCTGGATACCTCATGTGATAACTAAATACTCCCCGCAGAATTCATCAGTGGATCTCACTAAGTATAAGAAGTCAAAGACAGTGTTTAGTTATGTCAATGCACAAGGACAACCCAAAACCAACTTGGTTTGGGTTTACTCCACTACTAACTAAGCTTTTATTTGTGCAGGGCACCCACAGGTCACAACACAAAACAAGATGACATTTGGACAGTGGATGCTCTAGGCACATGACAGGCAACTCTGATTGCTTGTCAAACTTCAAAGGCTTTGAAGGTGGATTTGTTGCATTTGGAGGAAATTCCATGGGAGGTAAGGTCACAGGTAAAGGTACTGTCAAAGCAGGTAATATGCTTTTTCAATGATGTTTTGTATGTTGAACAACTGAAATACAATTTATTAAGTGTGTCTCAAATCTGTGATAAACAAAATATTGTTGTCTTCACAAATTCTGAGTGCATTGTTCTTTCAAAAGATTTGAAAATACCTGAAAATCTTGTTTTACTTAGAACACCAAGAAAGGACAATGTCTACTGTTTGGACACAGATCTTTTATCAAAATCAAGTACTTTAAGCTGTTTGATATCCAAAGCATCATCAAATGAATCTGCTCTTTGGCACAGAAGGATGTGTCACATGAACTTCAAATCTATGAATTTTCTAGTCAAAAGGAATTTGGTAATAGGCTTACCACAAAAGGAGTTCATTTGTGATGATCATTGTGTAACATGTCTTAAAGTCAAGCAACACAAATCTTCTCATAAGGCCAAAGAAATAAATTCAATCTCATCTGCTCTTCATCTTATTCATATGGATCTCTTTGGTCCAACATATGTTTTGAGTTTGAATAAAAGGGCTTACTGTTTAGTCATTGTTGATGATTTCACTAGATTCACATGGGTATACTTTCTTAGGACTAAAGATGAAACTGCTGAGTTAGTTAAATCTTTTATTCTTAAGATAGAAAACCAATCGAACTTAAAAGTTAAGGTGATTAGATCAGACAATGGGACTGAGTTTAAAAACCATATCCTAAACAGTTTGTGTGAGTCTAAAGGCATTGCTAGGCAATATAGTGCACCAAGAACACCACAACAAAGTGGTGTAGCTGAAAGAAAGAACAAAACTTTAATTGAGGCTGCTAGAACTATGCTAGCTGATTCCAAACTACCAATGACCTTTTGGACAGAAGCAGTCAATACAGCTTGTTATGTTCTGAATAGGGTTCAGGTTGTTCAATCACAAGGGAAAACTCCATATGAGTTATTCCATCATAGAGTCCCCTTAATAGCCTTTCTAAAGTCTTTTGGCTGTTCATGCACCATTCTGCACACTAAGACGCAGTTAGGAAAGTTTGAAAGTAAGGCTGAAAAAGGTTTCTTTGTAGGATACTCCATTCAAAGCAAAGCCTATAGGGTATACAACAGTGTGTCTAAAACCATTGAAGAGAGTGCCAATGTTGAATTTAATGAAAATACTGCAATTGTCAAAGGCACTGGTCCTGATTGGTTGTTTGATTTAGACTCACTCACTAATTTTCTGAGCTTTGTTGAGTATACTGCAGAAACTGATGAAAACAGGGATGAAGCTGCCGACACAAATTCTCATACTGGTAGCACAAATGATCAAGCTGTTGGCACAAAGTTTCAGACTGTTGAAGATTCTGGTCAATGGGATGAGTATACGGTAATACCACTTCTATCTTGTGATCCACCAGGGGTACTGGATGCACAACATGATTCAAATCCAAACTATGAAGCGCCAATCCCATGTGCTGAGGGAACAACTCCATCACAAAGGGAAACAGTCCCAGATTCTAGTCAAGCTGTTCCAGAAGCTGAACCATCAAGTGGTCCTGAAGGAGATGATACAAATCTAGGCACTTCTTTTCAGACAGACAGAGAGCCAACACTTAGAGTGCACAAGTATCATCCTCTCAATCAGATAATGGGTGATCCACGCACTCCTGTGCAGACAAGGACAATGGTTCACAAAGAGTCTACTGATGCTGAATCAGCAGTTTCAGAATTCAGTCGAGCTACCTTTGAACATGCCTGTTTCATGTCACAGTTAGAACCTAAAAAGGCATCAGAGGCTTTGAAAGATCCATCTTGGATTGAAGCAATGTAGGAAGAACTACTACAATTCAAGATTCAGAATGTATGGACTTTAGTTGATCTTCCTAGAGGCAAGAGAGCAATTGGTACACGATGGGTTTTCAGAAACAAGAAGGATGAGAGAGGGATAGTCATCAAGAACAAAGCAAGATTAGTAGCACAAGGAATACTCAAGAAGAAGGAATAGACTATGATGATGTTTTTGCTCCAGTGGCAAGAATTGAAGCCATCAGACTGTTCCTAGCCTATGCAAGCTTCAATGGGTTTAAAGTGTATCAAATGGATGTGAAGTCTGCTTTCTTGTATGGCACAATTGAAGAAGATGTCTATGTGTGTCAACCTCTTGGATTTGAGGACAACAAGTATCCAGACAGAGTCTACAAATTGGACAAAGCCCTTTATGGACTCCATCAAGCCCCTAGAGCATGGTATGACACTCTGTCATCATACCTTCTACAGAATGGATTCAAGAGAGGTACACTGGACAAAACTTTGTTCACAAAGTCCATCATATCTGAGATTTTGCTTGTTCAGATATACGTTGATGATATTATCTTTGGGTCTACCAATGACAGTCTATGCAAAGAGTTTGAGGCATTGATGCACAAAAAGTTTCAAATGAGTTCAATGGGGGAACTCACATTCTTTCTAGGATTGCAGGTTAAGCAGAAGCCTACAGGGCTTTTCATAAGTCAATCAAAGTATGTTAAAGATATACTGGAAAAGTTTGGTTACAAAGATACCAAAGTTGCAAGTACTCCAATGGACACTCACAAGCAGCTTGATGCAGACAAAGATGGAGTAGATGTGGACATTCACCTATACAGATCCTTGATAAGTTCACTTATGTATCTCACATCTTCTAGACCAGATATAATGTTTGCTATTTGTGTTAGTGCCAGGTTTCAATGTGCTCCAAAGGACTCACACTTGTTTGCTGTTAAGAGAATCTTTAGATATCTCAAAGGCCAACCACATTTGGGCCTCTGGTATCCTAAAGATTCTCCTCTTGAACTAACAGCCTATTCTGACAGTGATTATGGAGGATGCAACATTGACAGAAAGTCCACAACCAGTGGATGTCAATATCTAGGAGCAAGATTGGTCTCTTGGCAGTGCAAAAAGAAAACAACTGTCTCCACCTCATCTACTGAAGCAGAATATGTAGCAGCTGCAAGCTGCTGCTCCCAAGTGATGTGGATTCAGAATCAACTGAGAGACTATGGTATGAATTTCCTATCCACTCCTATTTACATTGACAACTCAAGTGCAATTAGCATTGTACAAAATCCAGTGAAATTTCCCAAAACCAAGCATATAGACATCAGATTTCATTTTATAAGGGACTTTAATGAGATGAAATTAATCCAAGTTACCAAAATTCATACTGATGATCAGTTAGCTGATCTATTTACAAAACCATTTGATGTAGGAAGATTCACCTTCCTAGTATCAAATATTGGCATGGTTAATATGGATTAATTTGTTTTTCTTTATTCTCTCTTTATTTATGAAAATTATATCTATTACATATGCTTGATTAAGGGGGAGACACTGTTTCATTAGAATATGCTTATTTTTCATCTAACAGCTTGAGTCTTTTCTCAAGCTGCTAGTTCATTTTCTCGGACTGTTAGTTGTTTCACTTGATCTGTCAAAGTGTGCAGGGTAAATTGGTAACTTCCATAAGTGTGTGCGCGGGATTAGATATTTTCGAAACCTTTAAAGGTTCCAGTTTTGTTCTATTGTAACTACCAGTTGCAAAATATCTTCCACGATCTTTCTTTTCCCTCTGAGCGATTCACACACTTCTCTGAAACCCTAAAATCATCGATTGATCGTCAATGGAGTTTGTAAAAGAACATAACTGTCTTCCCTATTCTCTCAAACACGCTGACCTTCAACCATTCCACGACATGATGGACTTCCTTCGAAGTTCCCACATTCATCATGCTCTTACCATAAACCCCACAATATACATATCTCATATAGAGCAATTTTGGAAACATGCCTCTGTTCAAACCATCAATGGCGTCACTTCTTTGACGTCCAAGATTGATGGAACTACTGTCACCATCACTGAGGATCTCATACGCCAACACTTGCATCTTCAAGATGCCACAGGTATAACCGATTTCTCTCTTACTGCCTTACATGAAGGCCTTTTTGCTATAGGGTATAGGGGCCCTACTGATTCTTCTAAAAACAAGTGCCAATTTTTTTAGTGTTGATGTCCCATTGCCTTCTGCAATGTTGGGCGTCAATCCCCTAAACAGAGGAGAGGGTCCTGAGCAGGCTCAGCCTAACATCACCGCTTCACCCCCAGGACCCCAACCCACTCCTCATGATACAAGTAATCCCTCTGATCCTTCTGTAAATCCCTCATCCCCACTTATATTATACAAAAGAAAAAGGGGTTCAGGAGCTCCTTCCTCCTCAGCCCAATTACAAGAGCCAAATGTCCCTGTGCAGGAGGACGGTCCTGCACAGAATATCCAAAGGGCACCCACTGAGGACACTCCCATCCTCAATTTGGAGGTGGACTTCCCAACAGAGGATGTCCATATGGGTTTTGTGGCTGACACTACTGTTGTTTCTGCACAAGAGGCACAGGACAGCGTCAACATAATTAAGACCACACCCATGGCAACAGAGCGTGTGCAGGCACCTTCTGGAAGTCCCCAAAACTAAGAAAAGAGGGGCCCAGAAGCTTCAACTTCTGGAATTCCTGCCAGTGATAGATCACAAGCACCACACTCGTTTGCTGATCTTGAGGCTAGTCTGCAACTTATGATATTAACGGATCCTAAGCTGAAACCTGTTGTGGCAGTATTTGAATATTACCAGTCTCTTATTGCTACACAGGGGGCACAAATCAGAGCACTTCAACAGACAATATCAGCTCAGAATCAAAGAATGGATTACTTTCATAAAGGGTTCACCCTCTGTGGAAATAAGATCATTCACCTTGAGAAGTTGATTCAAACCCTAATGGCAAAGGTTGTAGGTCCTCCTAACCAAACCAATGCATCCAAAAAGGGGGAGAATCAGGAGATCCCTAGTTCAGTCCAAGCAGCTCCATCAGTCCAAGCAGCTCCAGCTTCTACCCCAACAGTCCAAGATTCCAGGCTAACAGTCCCACCAGCTACTCAAGCTGTTAGCCTAGAAATTCAAGCTGCTCCTACAAGAACAACAGGAGTTGTTATCAGAGAAGGCAGTCAAGCTCCCATCAGTAAAGTTCAAGCTACATCCTCTGCAACTAAGGATAAGGGCAAGGGCATCCTCATAGAACCTCCAAAGCATAAATTTTCATCCAGAGAAGCCCAAGTTGCTCATGATGCTGAATTTGCTAGAAAGTTAGCAGAGGAAAAAGATGAAATTCTGGACCAGCAAACCCATGGCCCAATGCAAGATGATGAAACCTTAGGTGATTACCTAAGAGGGTTTGTGGTCAAACTGAATGAGAGAAAAAGGAAAATGCCAACAGGGCATTCGAAGGCTGAGCACAGAAAGTTTTTGATCAATTTTCAGCTGGAATTCCAAAGAAGATGGCTCAGTCCATGAATACAGAGAGGCTGCAAGACATTCATGATAAAGAAATGGAAAAACAAAAATCAGCTAAAATCTCCCATGAAGTCCAAAGCCAACAGGAATCAAGTCAAGCTGGTGCCAGTAATCCAGATCCTCCTGTTCAAGCTCTTGCTATTAATCCTCAATCAGAAGCAATCTCTCAAGCAAAGCTTGATCAGGTAAAAAGGGTGCTGTTTGAACATCAGCTTCAGAAAGTGATGGAGATTGAAAAGACCCTCGACCAGCATGACTTCTCAAAACCTCCTATTACATACTGGTATGCTAAGTTTATGGATAACATTGACTTAAAATACCATTTGGTAGTCAGAAGAGAAGCTCATCCTGAGGAAGAATATAAGAGCATAGTGCATATAGTCCAAGGGATGACCAGAGATGAGCTTACCAGAATGCATCATGTGGGATCTATAAGTCAAGTCAGGTCTTCTCTTCCACAGGTCAAGCAGGCTATAAAAGATCTAAAAAGCATTTTTGATCCAGAGTCAATAAGAAAAGATATAGAAGATGCCAAGGAGATGAAGATTGCACAAGTTGATCTGTATGTAAAATCAAAGACATACATACTCAGATTTGCAAATGGATCCACCATGTTCTTCAATTTTGAATTTTTGGATCTTCCAAGGGCATGGTTGGTACAGATGAGCTCAATGAAGATATATTATGATAGCGAAGATCTGAAAAGAGAATTTTTGAAGGCAGTTAATCAGAAACTTTCACAATTGTAAGTTTTTGGATGCCTTAGTTTGTAGATAACAGTTTTACTTTGTTTTATTTCGTTATTTGTATAGAAACTTAAAGTATTGTGTAAATAATTTAAGTTAGGGGGAGATTGTTGGGAAATATTCTAAGTATGTCAAGCTGTTAGTTAGATTTCTCAAACTGTTAGTAGATTTTCTGTGTAAGTACAAAGTTCAAGCTGTTAGTTGAAGAAGTTCGAGCTGCTAGTTCAAAAGTTCAAACTGCCAGTGTTCAAACTTAAGCTGCTCAACAGATAAACTTCAAGCTGCTCAATAGCTCAATAAACAGAAAGTGCTGATATTCAGGAAAAGATATATTTTGAAGATTCAAGCATATCTACTATCAGAGAAATCTGAGTTTATCAAGGAAACAAATCAGAAAGCAGTATATATGTATAGAATAGGTTTTTCTATTTTATGTCTGCACGTACGAGTTTATTCAAGTTGTAATTGCTTTTCTGATTAAGTTTTTCATAAGCCTCTAAGGTTGTAAAACCCTAAGAACAGTCTGTGTTCTTCGTCTAATCAAACAGATTAGAGGTGATTGTAATGATTGAGTTTTGGCAATACAAGTGATTTTTGATTATTTATTGTGTTTATGTGATTGTTGCTTTTGAAAGTTTTTCTTAAAACAATTAAGTGTTATTCCGCAAGCTTCTTAATTGGACTTTGATTCAATACAAGGTTATTGGTTTATACTCTGATTAATTCAAACCAGTTAATCTTAGGTAGTTAATTTGATCTTGACACCGACGAATAAAGCAGAAGCATAACTCACTTTCTTGGATTCTAAGTAGTTAGAAATTCTGAAGATTTCTTCAGTGTGGCTTATCCAATCCAGAGCCTGGATTGGGTTGACTGTACCCTCAAAGTTCAGGGCACCGCTTGCTTTAAAATTTTCTAAATTTACAGCCTTTTGGCTGTGCAATTTGGGTATCAGGGTTCGAGTTATCAGAATCAGACTCATCATTTTGGACTTGTTTTCCTTTACACTTGTTTTTCTTATCAGCCCGTCTTTTAGCTTCGGCCTCATCTCTGACCCGAAACTGTTCTTGCATATTTTTATTTTGTTGTTCATATTATTAGGCTAGTAGTTGTTGTACCATTTCAAACATTTGTTAGGGAGTCATATTGTTGGGGAAATCACCTGATCCTGATCCTGGCATCTTTACTGAAATTTTAAAAATCAAGTAACTATCAGTTTATTAGACTTAGAGCTATGTACCCTTATTCCCATCCTAACAGTCTGTACATCCTATCTCAGTTCAAACCATCTAGATGATTGATATATATGTATTGAATCAGTTTGAGAACAAGTATTACTCACATAATACTTGATACAGTCAAACTATGGGTTCTGATACCACCCTGTGAAGACCTCCCCTTACAGGGCAGTCCTCAGCGTCTAGGTCCCACAAATTGCAACACGATATCAATCATAACTAAGATAGGGTAATTCATGTTGAGGAATTTCAAATTACAAGTAAAAACATCTAGGATTAAGTTTAATACAATTTTAGTACGAGTTACAGTTTTCAAATTAAACTTAACTAATTCATGTCATCATACAATCAAATCAAATCTACCCAGACCACCACAATTATCATCTGTCAATCTGTACCAAAAGTTTTTTGAGTAGTGGTCTATGGAAAACTTCAACTTGATTCTTTAAAGACCTAAGAACTAGGTCCAGCAGGTGCTTTTCCCTTATCTTTTCCTGTAAAAGGGTTAAACAACAACTATAAGCAATGCTTAGTGAGAATATAGATTTTCAGATTACATGCATTTTATCAAGCGGATCATAGGGTCTAGCATGATATGTCTTGACTGCTGCTACATCCACTCATGATTGAGACATAGTAGTCATAGAGTTGGATGATGTCCAGGCCACGCTCACGCTTTTAGTGGAAGCTATCCACTTATACTGGGCTAGCTACCAGCAATCATCGTGGGGGAGCATCAGAATAATCTACACCAAGTTCAATAGAACTGGTGACATAGCTAGGTCTAGAACAATAGACCGACAAGGCTAATCATGCAAAGCTGAATCAATATATCAAAGATGCGATCAATAATGAAAGCATAAATAATCAAGGTCATGATAGCAATCTCAACTGATAACAATTAACTGAACTGAATTGTAAGTACAATGTTATGCAGAATGATAAGTCCAATAACTATCATGATCCACAGGGCATCACCGAACCATGGTGAGCACAGGTCACAATCCAACTGAGCATGTATGAATGTCAAAATAAACTATCATCAACAATATGTCTCAACCGGAATCTAGCATGTAAAACTGAATATCTATAACTTACTGGTTCTGTATTTTGTCTGAGCTGTTGTCTTATCAAGCAGATTTCTCCACCACCTGAGTTATCTCAGGATTTAATTCTTTAATCTTTGTCTTTCTGGACTCTAGGCTTTGCTTTACAATTCTTTGTCCCACTTTCAATAACTTTAACTTTAATTCTTTGTTCAGAATTTATTTGGACCTTCCCAAAATTTTATCATAGCAAGAACATCTGCTTTTAGCTTTAAATCTTTATTTAATCTGATTCTGATAACTGATAAACTCAATCAATCTATTTACACTTTTATTTGTTCATTTGAAGTCTCAAAGATATATATATATATATATATATATATATATATATATATATATATATATATATATATATATATATATATATATATATATATATATATATATATATATATCATGATGCTTTATTTAAATGTTCTCTAATTATTATAATCATGGTTCTTATAATTGTGAAATAAAATTATAAAACATTATTTGTTATTTTAAAGCATCTAAAATGGACCATCCGAATTAAGCATCCGGATTGGGCATCCGGACCAGGCCGTCCGAATTGGGTCGCCCAAACTGGTCCATTCGAACTTTGATCCGAGTTCGGATCAACCCTCATCCGAAATAAGGCATTCGAGGTTGGATCCGAGATGGGTGCTTCATCCGGATTCGGATCCCACACTTAGTTATTTTTCCATATTTGTTCTTTAATGTTCTGTTTCGACATATTCGGGTTTTTACCAAAAATTCTCCAAACATATTTTTATTAACATGCAATTAAATTTCATGTTATATTATCATTATTGGGGTGTTTTTGCATTATTTTCCCTGTTTTAAACACATTAAATTATTCAGAATCGTCCAAAATCAAGACTCTTTCACAAGAACAAAAACTCATATTTTTACTCATTTTGGACGTTTTAACCTACGATTTTTGTTTCTGTAATTTCTAAAAGCTTCAATACATGATTTCTAACCATTTATACAAACATGCAACATAAAATTTGCTAGATCTTAAATCATCATTTCGGTTTTTCACAAACCGAACATACACCCTTAAAATTCGAAATTTAAATAAGTATTACCTTGAATGTTGTAGATTCTTGTTGCTTGTTACTTGTTTGTGTATCCTCCTTGATTAATTTCCGAATTTATACCAAAATTTATGAGGTTTTTGTGAAGATATGAAGAATTTTCCGTAGGTTTGAAGAGAGAGAATGAGAGAAATTTAATTTCTTTAATGTGTGATAAATGAAAAATGAGAGACATTGAGTCTTTTATTTCATATCTTTCGGGTTTTGACATTTTTAGTCCCTCAACATTTGATTTTCTTTAAATAAAGATTTCATTTTCATTTTTATCATTACTAACATATTTTAACTTAATTACATAGTTTCATTACTTAATTAAATTTCAATACAAATAATGTCATTAATTTACATTATTATATCAAATACTGAAATTAAAGATGGGTCAAAAGCTATGTTGTTACAACCGTCAGGGTATAAGCGCCCTCTTTCTACCCATATGAAAAAATGAGAAAAAAAATCCAAAACATGATTTTTTAATCTGTTCCATTATCTGACCGAATCGTCTGAACTGAAAGTTGCAAATTTATTTGCACTTGTTTGATGAAAGAGATAATCATTTGTGGTGCTTCATCTTTTGTCTTAAGAAAATATACCCAAGTATAGCATGAATAATCATCAACTATTACAAGGACATATTTCTTATGACCTAGACTTTGGACTTGCATAAGACCACACAAATCCATATGTAGAAGTTCCAACACACGTTTAGATCCATACTCCACTTTCAACTTGTGTGAAACTCTCTTCATCTTGCCTTTGGCGCATGCACTACACACATTGTTTTTATCATACATCAGTGATGGTAGAACTTTGACTAACCCACTAGTTGCCAACTTATTTATACTTTTGAAATTTAAATGCTAAAGTCTTTGATGCCATAACCATGATTACTGTGCATAAACTTTTGACAACAGACTGACTTCATCTGAAAGATTTACTTCATCTGAAAGATTTTGTTAGAATATGTTTTAATTGATGAAAAACAAAGTCTAGGGACTGTTTGTGTATTTCCTTAATAGTTTGTAAAAAGGTATAAATAGCATCTTTGACTTTCCTTTTTAGTAGATCTGTCAGATTATCATTTTGTAATCATTCGAATCAGAAATAGCAGCACTGTACACGAAGATCACATTATTCATTTTGTAATCGTCAAGTTCATCAATCCAAGCATTCGGTCAGTGTTGATTACGTTTATTGTTCTTATTAATTGCATATTGTTGATTGAATTGGTAGAAACTACATTTCACAATTGGTATCAGAGCCCTAGGGGTGAATTTTTTATGATTTGAGATTGAATTCTTCGAAAACTGCTACTGTTCTTGAATTTTTTTCGGAAAAACCCTAAAATCACTAAGGGTTTTGATTCCGTTGATCTTTGTAAGAGATAATTGGATCGAAGGTAAAGGATTAGCATACGAATCAATTGAATATAAACTTGCATTGATTTGTAAAACACAGAAAAAGATCTAGGTAATTTTGTTAAATTTTGAAAAGTTCAAAAACGGTTACTGTTTCATTACAAAAGTTAATCCTAGATCTATTTTTGCACAAAAGTGTTTAACAAAAAGTGTTTGTATTCAAAAACCACACCTTCGCTTACAATTTGAGTGAAAATGGACAATTATTGGATTTAATCTGAATTTCAGACTTGAAAAAGCTGAAAATATTAAGAAACTCGAAATATACACATTCTGTGTGTCATTCGAGTTGAATCCCTTAGATATTTGAGTTGAATACCTTAGATATTCGTGTTGAATATAACTGTTATTCGAGTTGTCAACCTTTTAATTCGAGTTGACAACTTGTAATATTCGTGTTGACAAGCTTTAGATTCGAGTTGACTACTTGTAATATTCGAGTTGACAACATTATCATTCAAGTTGACAACTTGTGGTATTCGAGTTGACAACCTTTCTAACAAACTCGAATTTCAGAACAAACTCAATCGAGTTTCACAACAAACTCAATCGAGTTTCACAACAAACTCAATCGAGTTTCAGAACAAACACAATCGAATTTCAAGATCAAAGACTCATTCGAGTTTTGTCAAAGACTCATTCGAGTTTTGTCAAAGACTCATTCGAGTTTTGTCAAAGACTCATTCGAGTTTTATCAAAGACTCATTCGAGTTTTACACAAGAATCATTCGAGTTTTACTCAAAACTCATTCGAGTCTCACACTATACCCATTCGAGTTTCACTCAAAACATTCAAGTTTAATACTTAGATCATTCAAGTTTGACACACACTAATTGCAATACATCAAGTCTACTCACTGTATGAGTTAAGTTGCTTTTTGCTACTAACAAGTTACTGTGTTGTAGATTTCAGTACTAATCAGTGTTTCAAATTGTGATCAAATTTTTCAATCTCAATCGGAGTTCATCAGATCTTGGACAAGTTTCCGAAAGATCAATCAATATGTCTAAAGACGCACTGGCAATGGGATCAGAAACCAAACCCCCAATTTTATACAGGGGTGAACATGTTCAATGGCGGGAAAGGTTTCTTGAATTTATCAGTTTTCATGATTTGTCCGAAGAAATGCTGAAATCCTTAACTGAAGGACCAGCCATTTTCAAGGAAACGATCCCAGGAGTACCAACGGGTAATCCCCCAATTCCACCGAGGACTGTTGAGGTCACCAACCTGACAGAGGCCCAAAAGAAGAAAAAATTAGGGGACAAGACTGCCAGAAAGTTATTGTTGATATCAATCCCCAATGATATTTACACTTGCCTGATAAATACAAAGACTGCCAAGTCAATTTGGGATGAAGTATGCAAAATCATGAGGGGATCTGACAGAGCTGCTACAAATAGGGCTAGAAATAGCCTAATGACGTTTGAGAACTTCAGAGCTCGTGAAGGTGAACTTTTGGAAAACACTTACCTCAGGTTTGTGAATCTGTTAAGTGAAGTGAAAAGAAACGGAGTGACAAAGTCCAACCTGGACATCAATGTCAAATTTTTAAATGTCCTAAATCCAGAATGGGAAAAATATGCTATGATCATCCAACAAACAAAAGATATTGAGGAAATGGATATTCATATGCTATTTGAAAACCTCAACAACTATCAAGAAGTTGTGTTGAGAAAAATATCTGGAAAGAAGAAAGTTGAAAAAGAAACTGCTGATCCACTGGCTCTACTGGCAGAGAAAAAGTATAAATACAAGCTGAAAAAAGAGAAAAGAGCAGTTCTCAGCAGTACATCTTCCGAATCAGAATCCTCATATTCATCTGCTGATTCAGAAATAGAAGAGATGAAAAAGTAGATGGCATTGCTTACGAAGGCATTTCAAAAGAAATTTTACAGAAAGCCAACCAACAACAAGATTCGCTACAAAACAGGCTCAAGGAAAGTTGAGAAAAAGGATAAATATAAGAAATCCGGTAAAGTAGTGCACGAAAGACTGACAAATATGAGAAGTCAGACAAATCAGCCAAGAAAGAGTCGGAACAGAAATGCTATAACTGTGGAAAACCAGGTCACTATTCCCGGGAATGCAGATCTCTAGTAGTCAAAAACTCAGACTACTATACAAGAAAGGCTCTCTTAGCCAAAGAGAAAGAGTCAGGCAAAGCTCTTATGGCGGAGGATGATCATTGGTTACAGTTATCAGAAGATGATGACATCTTGGATGAAGATGCTCATATTCGTCTAAAGTCAGAAATTTTCAATGAATCTGAACTAAGTGAATCAGCTATGATAGCTGAAGATGAGGTGTGGGTTGGACTGACTGATGAAGAGGATGCAGAAAGAAAAGAATCCGAGTCTGATGAAGAGGAAACAACTGAAGAAGTTGCATCAATGGCAACTGGCCAAAATGAAGCTGAAATTAATGAAGATTCAGAGTCTGAAAACTCAGATGGTTCAGACAGACCGGAGGTAAATTCTAATTCAGACTCTGATATTGATGAATCATGCATATTAGAAGAAAAACTAACTAATATGGCCTTTATGTTTAAAAAGTTTGAAAAATCTTTTTAAAGGCAGAAAAGAAAAATGTTCATTCTTTGGAAAACAAACTTCGAAATGAACATAACTTAGTTCTAGACTTTTCCAAAGATAAAGCATTAGATTTACGAGCAGTCTCAGACTTACAAGATATGGAAAGAGAACTTCAAAGCAAGATACTCAATCTGAATCACAAAATATCTGATTTACAAGAAAGACTGCAAATAGCTGAATTAGAAGCCTCAAACTTTTCTGTAAAATATCATGCCATATTTGAAGAAAGAACTAAACTTTATGAGAAAATAAAAAAGATGGAGGATGAATTTATTAAAAGAGGGCAAACAGATCAAACAATTTATTTAAATCAACCAAAAGACACAGAATTTTATAACTCTAAATCTGGAATTGGTTGGGAAAATCCTAAGTATCTGACAAAAGCAATATCAAGTTCACCAACACTATATGATGTCAGATACATGAATTTAGGATTAAAAATGACATTTATGAAAGCATCTGAAGAAGTAGAATCTAGCGAAGAAATAAAAAGATTATGGTCAGACAAAATGAAAAATTCTGGTGATTATACCAGAATAAATGAAACCAACAACATTCTTGATACTAAAGAAGAGTACATTCAAACTTATTCTGAAAAGGATTTGTCTGAATTACCTACTCAGTCTCAAAAATTATATTTGCTAAATTCAATTTTAGAACAGATAAATTCTGATTTAGAATTGAAAATTAAAAATTTTGAGACAGAGAATGGAACTTTCAAGGCTGAATTAAGAAAAATGGAACAAATGTTGCAAAATCAGCCTAAAAACATAAATATGTCTGATCCACAATCATCTACTTCTCTAGATTCTATAAATACAGAAAAAGAGTTTGATCTGTACATGCACTCTGATGTTAATTCATTAGATAAAATGTTTGGTAAAATTGATGAATTTATCAAACCTTTAACTAACAAACAATCAAATGGTAATAAAGAACCTGTTAAAATTCTGCAAAGAATGTCTACAGATTCTTTAAAATCATATGAAAATTCACCATCATTACAACAAAAGAAGGAGAAAACAAAAATTATTGTTCAGTCTCCTAGCTTTGAAAAGGGTGAATCATCTTCATCAAAGGAGTCAATTGCACGTAAAGTCCAATCTTCAACAAGTATGAAAAACTTACAGAAAAAACGAGCATCTAAATCTTCTAATTCTCATACTTCTTTTATGTCAGATATCGTTGTGAACGGATCGAGAAAACAAGTTTGGCGAAAGAAGAAAAGAGAACGGAAAAACAAGAGTATAAAACAAGAGTGGCGCGTGAAGGACAAAAATGTTACAGATAGAAATAGCAAAATTGAACAGTCTGTCTGTAATAATAATAATCTTGTTAAAAACTCTTGTATAAAGTTTTCAAGAAAGGACTTAATTGCTTTGAATTCTTATGCTTGTAAGCCTGCAATTGTTAAAACTAATAAGCTCGTATGGCAACCGAAGAAGAAGGACCCATTTTATGAACATAAAAAGGATCCAAAGAAAATTATTTCAAAAACAATTCCACCGCGAATTGTACAAAAATGGATACCTAAAAGAACAGTTCAAAAGTGGGTACCAAAAATAACTTCAAATGATAAGCAAAAAGCCATATCTGTTAGAAACACAAACAATACTGTGCATGATTTACCTAAAACAAAAGTACCCAACTACCAGTGGGTACCTCATGTGCTACTTCGTCTTATAGGTAAACCATGTCTGGTACCTTGACTCCGGCTGCTCCAAACATATGACCGGACAACGAGACACACTCACGGACTTTGTAGAAAAGTTCTGTGGGACTGTCAGATTTGGAAATGATCAGTTTTGTCCGATCAAAGGCTACGGAAGTCTCAAATACGATAAAATCACCATCCAAAAGGTTTTCTATGTTGATGGTCTTGGACACAATCTATTTAGTATTGGACAATTGTGTGACAAAGGGTTAGAAGTCAACTTCAAAGCCAATCGGTGCAGCATCAGATCCGGAGAAGGAAAAGAAATTTTGGCTGGAAACAGGAAAACAAATTTGTACTCCATTGGTTTAGCCTCAATCAATCTGAAGAAAGATGTCTGCTTATTGTCAAAAGCTACATCTAAAACAGCGTGGCTGTGGCATCATCGTCTTTCACATCTGAACTTCAATGAGCTAACCAACCTAGCAAAAGGAGGGTTAGTTAAAGGGCTGCCGGCGCTCAAATTCCAAAAGGAACAGTTATGTGCGGCATGTGAAAAAGGAAAGATGACAAGAGCCACACACAAATCCAAAACAGAACACTCATCCACGAGAGCACTGGAGTTATTGCATATGGATTTGTGTGGACCAATGAGAGTACAAAGCATAAATAAGAAACGATATGTATTGGTGATAGTTGATGACTATTCACGATACACGTGGGTTTTCTTCCTGAGATCCAAATCAGATGCAACCGAAACGATCATAGACTTCATCCGGAAAATACAAGTAAAGTTGCAACTCACAATTCAAACAATCCGCTCAGACAACGGAACAGAGTTCAAGAATAAATCACTTGACTCATTCTTGAATTCAATAGGAATTACACATCAGTTTTCAGCTGCTCGAACTCCACAACAAAACGGTGTCGTTGAAAGAAGAAATCGGACACTAGTGGAATCAGCTAGGACGATGCTGGCATATTCCAATTTACCGTTATTTTGTGGGCAGAAGCAGTTGCAGCTTGTTTCACACAAAATCGTTCAATAATAAATAAGAGATTCGGAAAGACTCCTTATGAACTGATTAATAAACGAATACCTAATATTAAATTTTTCCATGTCTTTGGTTGCAGATGCTTTATTTTGAACGATAAAGACAATCTTGGAAAGTTTAATCAAAAGGCAGATAAAGGAATTTTCATTGGGTATTCAAAGGAGTTGGTTGCCTTCCGAGTGTACAACAAGAGAACCAAGACAGTCAACGAGAGCGTGAATGTCAAATTCGACGAAGGAGTGGTGATGGCTTCTGAACACACCAGTTCAGGACCCGAACCTAATATGCAGACTTCATTGGAGTCAACTGAACAAAATGCTGAACATTCAGAATTACATAAGTTGTTTGAGAATTTTTATGAAGACTATTTTGAAAAGCCCAAAACTAATGTTCAAAATTTGGTGCCTGACAGGATTACTGAAGATCCAGTCATAGTCTCTGATCTTTCTCAACAACAAGGTACAGAAGAAACTGGAGAAGCATCAACAGCAAATGTGCAGTCAACTACTGAGATTGTACAACCAATTTAACCTCCACATTCTTCTGAAACCCCCATTACTTCTGAACATTCAGAAGCTCCTACCTCAGATGTCCCACCTACAACATCGGAAGTAACTCCCGAACCATATCTAGATCTCAATCCCAACCAAGACCCAATAGAACCGTTTCCACATACAGT
Organism: Centrapalus pauciflorus; assembly: GCA_020465985.1. NCBI lineage: Eukaryota > Viridiplantae > Streptophyta > Magnoliopsida > Asterales > Asteraceae > Centrapalus > Centrapalus pauciflorus. The sequence goes on from JAANYP010006520.1 coordinate 79,099, forward strand.
TAAGTGGACAAGAAATCACCCAATAGAAAACATCATTGGTGATCCATCTGCATCAGTCCAAACCAGAAGGGCTACTATAAATGAATGCTTATTTTCAAATTTTTTGAGTAAGATTGAGCCCAAAAATGTAAAAGAAGCTCTTCTGGATGCTGATTGGATTGTGGCGATGCAAGAAGAACTCAACCAGTTCGAAAGGTTAAAGGTCTGGAGACTTGTTGAGCGCCCAAAAGACAAATCCATTATAGGCACGAAATGGATCTTTAAGAACAAGAAAGATGAACATGGTGTCATTATTCGGAATAAAGCTCGTCTCGTGGCCAAAGGATACAGCCAACAAGAAGGGATTGATTATGATGAAACATTCGCACCAGTTGCACGAATTGAAGCTATAATGATGTTTTTAGCTTTTGCTGCTCATAAAAATTTTACAGTATATCAAATGGATGTTAAAACTGCGTTTTTAAACAGGGAGCTAACAGATGAAGTATATACATATCAGCCGGAAGGGTTTACAGATCCTTCGAAACCTGATCATGTATATATTTTAGATAAGTCACTATATGGCCTTAAACAAGCACCTCGGGCTTGGTATGATGCACTCTCAACATATCTGTTGAGATGTGGATTTACAAAAGGTGCAGTTGACACAACCCTGTTTATAAAACGTCAGGGGTCAGATATCATAGTTATACAGATATATGTAGATGATATAATATTTGGGTCTACAAATCCAGAATTTTGTAAGAAATTCGCATTTTTAATGTCCCAAAAATTCGAAATGAGCATGATGGGGGAAATAAATTTTTTCTTAGGATTACAAGTAAAACCATTAACTGATGGTATTTTTATCAATCAGTCAAAATATATACAAGACACGTTAAAGAAATTTAACATGGTCAATAGTACTCCTATGAAAACTCCCAAGGCTCCGGATTCAAAGTCAAAACTCGATGCGGACATCTCAGGGAAACCTGTAGATGTGACTCATTATCGAGGTATAATTGGGTCATTAATGTACTTAACAGCTAGTAGACCAGATATTATGTTTGCTACATGTGTCTGTGCTAGATATCAGGCAAATCTTAAAGAATCAAACTTAACAGCTGCAAAATGAATTTTAAGATATCTCAAAGGAACTCCAAATCTTGGTTTGTGGTATCCTAGAGAATCTTCATTTAATCTGACTGCTTTTTCTGACGCTGATCACGCAGGTGATAAGATGGACAGAAAGAGTACGTCAGGAGCAGTACAGTTCTTAGGTGACAAACCCGTATGTTGGTCATCCAAGAAACAACATTGTGTTTCATCGTCTACAGCTGAAGCAGAGTACGTTGCTGTATCTTCCTGCTGTTCTCAGATGTTGTGGATGAAGAGCCAACTGCGTGATTACGGGTTTACACCAAAGAAAATTCCAATATATTGTGATTCTCAGAGCGCAATAGCTATTGCATCAAATCCGGTGCAACATTCAAAAACGAAACACATTGACATTCGGTATCATTTTATAAAAGATCATGTAGAAAATGGAAATATAGAATTATATTTTGTACCTACTGAATATCAACTAGCTGATTTGTTTACCAAAGCGTTAGATGAAAAGCGGTTTAACTTTTTGGTATACAAATTAGGTATGTTGAATCGTTAAGATTTAATAATTCAGTAGTTTCAAAATTATAATTTTAAAATTTTCAATTTTTTTAAGTGATTTTTATCTGATGTTAAATTCATGAATCATAAAAAGTTTATATTCTTTAGAATTTAACAAGATCTGGATTGTCATGTGCAGGGGGAGCAGAAAAGAAATTTATCTGATTTTGAATAAATCTGATAAAAATTATATGTTATTTTGTAGGGGGAGCAGAGCTGAGAAAATAAATATCTAGTTGAGGGGGAGCAACTTTCAGAAATTCAAGGGGGAGCAAATGTGTACTGTTAATGTTTTTTTTATTTTTATTTATATTTTTTTTTGTGTTTTCAATTTTTTATTTTGTGTGTTGTTTTATGTACAAAATTTTTTTTTTCAGTGTGAATTTTTTTTAAGTACATTTTAAAATTTGTTTTTGTTTTGTTTTGTGTGTTGTTAAATTTTTTTTTTTGAAATTCAAATTTTATTTTTAGTCACAATTTTTTTTTTTAAAAGTTAGGTTGTGGGCTAAGGAGGTTTAGATGATGGGCCGGATGTTCAAATTTGAAAATTTAAAATTGGGCCGGGTAAAATTTGACTATAAATTTGAATTTTCAAATTCAAATTTACTTTTTCTGGAAAATACGCAACTTCATCTTCTTCCACAAGATTTCTTCACTTCAAAGAAACCTCAAACCCACAACCGAAAATTTTTTTTTCATCAAAACTTGTGAGTAAAAGTTAGTATTCTTTCTATTATTTCAGTTTATGTGTTTGTATTTTCAGTATATCTGTTCAGTGTGAGCATCTGTTCTTATTTTTGTATGTGTGTTCTTGACCATTAATGACAAATAATGGGATTTGTTCATGAAACTGAAATTAATTGTGTGATGTTGTTCGAATGGGTGGTATGACTATGAATCTGAAGTTTCATAAGTCATTTTTACATCACACAAACAGAATCATTGATTTTCTAATGAAACAGTTTCGAGTTTATGAATAATCTGAAATTTGAATTTTTAACAGCTTTAAAGTTGTTTTGGTTCAAAGTTCAGTAAAATAAATGTGTTTAAATTACATTTTCGAAGGGGGTACATGTTTTAAAACACTGAAAATGATCCTTGAAATTAAATTCATCAAATTCAGTGAGTTTTAGACTTGTAGAAAAATAAAAAGAAATTTCTCGAATAAAACATCAGTGAGTCATTCGAGTTGTATGTTAAGAGTCATTCGAGTTGCATCAGTAAGTCATTCGAGTTGCATCAGTAAGTCATTCGAGTTGCACCAGTGAGTAATTCGAGTTGCATCATGACTCATTCGAGTTGATTAATATAGAACTAAGAGTTAATCGAGTTTAGTACACATATCATTCGAGAAATATTTGGGTTTCATGCGAGTTGACAAGTGTGTGTGTAACACTTAGAAAATTTTCAGAACATAAATGTTTCAAGCTTATTCGAGTTGGGACAATGGTCTTATCGAGAAAATGACTTAGTCATTCGAGTTGAATGTTGGATCCCATGTTCCTTTCAAGTTTAGTACATAGGTTTATTCGAGTTTCATAGATACATCATTCGAGTTGTATATGAGTTTATTCGAGTTTCATAGATACATCATTCGAGTTGTATATAGGCTTATTCGAGATTCATGTATATGTCATTCGAGTTTTGTGGAGCCTTATTCGAGTTTCATGTGTACATCATTCGAGTTGTTTATAGTCTTATTCGAGTTGTTTCATATGTTACTCGACATTGATCAAGAGTCATTCGAGAAACTTATAGTTGAATTCGAGTTTCAACAGAAAATTTTTCTAAGTGTGGAATTTTTTTATGATTTAAGAAAAATGTCACATTTTTTAAGAAATTGTTATAAATTTGTGTTTTTCTAACATTGGTCTCTAAACGATTGACTCTGGAGTCCATTCAATAATTAACTATTATTGTCTGGAAACCCGATGCTTTAAAAAGAAAATCACAAGTTTTGACAATTTCTGATAAAATGTTACAATTTTTCTACATTTTGAAGGATGTCATTTGTGTACATGATCTGACTAACATGATGTTATTGGTTTTTACAGGTGTTCAAATGGCATCCCCAGTACAATCTCAGAACTCAAATTCCTCAGATTCCCATTCATCATCAAATCATACCCTTCTATCTACCCCAGTTAGGTCTACCTCAGTTGCCCGTTCATCACAAACAAATATTATCCCAGATAACCAGCTAGTAAAACCTAAACATTGCCTTCCTTTCCGTGATAATAACCATCGTCTAGATACCAAGGTTATTAAAGTAAGCCATCCTATCATTGTGGACATTCTGAGAGGCCATCCACTCGGTTATCTGCTTCAATACAAACCGTCTATTCCACAAGTGTATTTACAACAATTTTGGCACACTGTCAAATTTGTTCCTGCTGACGGAAATCATCATTTTAAAGTGACAATAGATCAGTTCAAGACGAAAACCACTCTTGCAAGACTGCGTCATAATCTATTTCTTCCGAGACGTATAGACACTGTAAACTTCCCAGAGTTGGCAGACTTTGAAGATTTTGTTTCTGATGAGGAGCTGGTACATGACTTAATCTGCTTGGGCTACTCAAAGCCACTTCCGAAGAGCTCAAAGTTTCATAGGAATGGGTTAAATGGAGAATGGTATACACTCTTTGGAATCATAAATAGGTGTATGACTTCAAAACACACAGGCATTGATAGATGCAATATTCACTGTTTGAGGATATTTCATGGCATTGCATTCAACAAGCATTACGATTATGCTCAGTGCATATGGGAAGATTTGAAAGAGATTGTACTTGCCAAAACAACGAATAGAGCAAGAAAATTTGTGCCATTTCAGAGATTCATACAGATTCTTATCCGAGGGATCCTTCGTGCCAATGAAAATATTCCGAAGCGAGCCAATTCTCAGAGGTGTCCGGATTATGTTATGATGAGCCTACACGAAGTCCCGGACTCCCCAAATGCAAACATAATGCCAATTCCAGAGTCGTTGCTTAAATACGCAGATCAAGAAAGTGAGAATGTGAGGTTATATAGAATAGATCATGCTCCGATAGAGACCCAGGAACCGGGATCTCTTAGCCCAGGAGCTTTAAGGATAGAGGAACCTCAGCAAGGGGCTGAAGTTCAGGTTGCCCATTCAGAGAGTGAGGGAGATGTTAGTGTGAGGGGTGGTGAGGAAGAAGCTGAAAAGTGAGATTCTGAGAGGACGTTATCAAATATCCAAGAAGAAGAAGGAGAAGGAGATGATGATGATGATGGTGATGATGGAGGTGATCATCATGAGGGAGGAGGAATGATGGTAGATATTGTACAAATTGCTACAGAGAGTGTGAGGGATACCATGACCCTAGAAAGCCGGGAATTAACCATGTCTACTGTTAGCTCTCCTATGAGAGTTAGCATTGAACAAGTCAGTATCCCACTGACGATTGCACACCCAACTATCCACTCAGTCTCCTCTCAACAGGAGACTGTTTCAATTGAACACAGGGATGAACCACACGATCTATCCGAAAGTCACTTGGACTTAATGGATATTGAAACAAGTGCACAACTGCCCGTGTGTACGACTTCTTTTCAATCACCGAGTCTAGTTCCTATACAATCTAGGACACTTGAGTCAACTTCATTTGTTGAAGTGAGTGTGGTTGAACTTAGTGTTCCCACTGGAACATCCTTAGTAACGGAAGCATTTGTTGCTCCGTCACTTGAAGAGGGTGGAAGTCCAGTCAGAGAAACGACAATACCAACTCTGAGCACTGGCCACACAGAAGTTCTTTATACAAGTTCGACTGTTGTGACAACTGGAAGTCTACGTGACCCAGTGGTGACTTTATCCCCATTTGTTACAGAATCAACCTTGACAAGTGCATTGAATGAAGCTGTGTCTGGTGTAAATATGCATGTATCTAATCAGTTAGCTGAGGTAATGGCCCAAATGACAAATATTCAGAAGTTTTTAAAGGGAAAGGATGTTGCAGAGGAGTCTGTTAAGCAATCTGAGTCAAAACAAGCTATAGAAGAATTAAAGGAAGAGTTGAAGGACTTTGTTTTTGAACAATTTGACGAGATGAGAGAACGTATGATCAGTCTGGAAAATACTGTGGTCACCGCTTTAGGTAATCTATCAAAAAGAGTGGCGGCAGTAGAAGAAACCTGCAAGGCTCAAGCTTCCTCGTCCAAGAGGAAACATGATGAGCATGACGAAGACTCCGATGATGCTCCTCATGAGGGGGAGAAGAGGAGAAAGCTTGATGAACCAACGCCTGGGATATTAATGATAACATATCCAGAAAAGGAGCCGGAAGTTCAGGAAAAAGAAGCTGGGGGATCTAAAGAATCAGCTGGTGAACAGAGAGAGCTGGGATTGATTCTTTATGAAGATGTTCCAGTTCCTTTGAACACTCAGTCTGATATTTATCACTTTGTTGAGTATATTGATTCAGATGAAGATGTTCAAGAGAAAAGTCATGAGTTAAGTATTCAAGGGACAGGAGAAGAAAGAGAGGAGTATATTGAAGTTTCTGAAGATGATGATACAATAGCTTTGACTGATGTAGATTTTAGAGCTGAAAGAATCGAGGAGGAGGAAGTATTAGTTGAGGAAATTTTGAAGGATGTTGAATTGACACCAACGGTTGAAAAGCCTGAGGTGGTTGTACAAATTAAAGAAGAATTTGAAGAGTTTAATGTTGAGAGCAGCGTGGCTCAAGAAACAGTTGTTTTGAATGAAGTTGAAGTGATGGATAGGTTTTTCAATGAGTATGTGCTTGATGATGAATCTAAGAAACAACAAAGACTTAGATTTGAAGCACAACAAGTGGTACAGAGAGAGATTCAAGATATGCTGACTTTGCTGAATAAGGATGAGATTAGCAAGAAAAAGGTGAAAAAGCTTGAACTTCCAGAGAATAGATCTGCTGAGTTTATCAGAAAGAGGAACAAGATGCCTTATATTGAGGATATTCTGGAGAAACGGATATTTTGCAAGAAGCAAGCTCCATGTTCATTCCACAAGTTGTTTAAAATACTAGAGCCGAACATGCCTAATCTGGTTAACTATGCCAGTTTTCTAAGAAACAAAACACAGGAGGTTGAGAAGGTTAAGAGCGAATTCAGAATTGTTGATCTTGTGAAGATTGAAAAAGAAAGATTTGTTAAGGTTTTCTATCCAAAATTCACTGTCACTAGATCAGATGGAAATACTTATGTGTTCACAGAAGCTGACATGTTCAACATGCACTTGGTAGATATTGAAGATCTTTTTGATGAATTGTGCAGAAACAAAAGAAATGAACACTGTAGATTTGCACTTAAGACACTGTTTCACTTCATGCATACCAAGTTGGTATTGATGTCAGTGCAAGATCTACAGATAGGGGTTGAAAGAGGTATGAGGAAGATCAACATGACAGCGCCTCACAGAGATATCAAATTTGCTGGTGAGCTGAAAGAATTTCAAGTGATTATGGTGAAGCATCCAGCAGTCATGTATAAAGATCGAAATAAGAAGTTGAGAGCAATGAGGAGTGTGGAGCTGAATAAGTTTTCTGATGGTACTTTGATTAAAGTTTTGACTGGTTTGAAAGGTAAGCTTGCAGCAGACTAGAAAAGAAAGACAAAGAAAGTAGCCTTATCTGTTAACGACCGAAGACGCATGGTTGAGTTTATTTCAAAGATTGAATGGAGGCTTTCGGATCGTAAAAGTATCAGAAGGTTTGAACAAAAGCTGGGCTTATCGGTTTAACGACTTTGCTATTTTCATCAAAGGGGGAGAATGTTAGAATATGTTTTAATTGATGAAAAACAAAGTCTAGGGACTGTTTGTGTATTTCCTTAATAGTTTGTAAAAAGGTATAAATAGCATCTTTGACTTTCCTTTTTAGTAGATCTGTCAGATTATCATTTTGTAATCATTCGAATCAGAAATAGCAGCACTGTACACGAAGATCACATTATTCATTTTGTAATCGTCAAGTTCATCAATCCAAGCATTCGGTCAGTGTTGATTACGTTTATTGTTCTTATTAATTGCATATTGTTGATTGAATTGGTAGAAACTACATTTCACAGATTTAGATTTGAAGTATCAATCGTGTATAGATTAGTGTCTCTTGATGTAGATAAAACTTCCTCTTCTTCTTTGTTAGATATTAAATTTCGATTTTGTGACTTTATTTTGTAATAATTATTTTGGTTTAATTCCTTGTTTCTAGTCTTTTATTTACTTGTATTTATTTTGATAGAAGTCAAGGGACCAAAGTTTAATTCATGGAAACTTTAATTAATTCATGTAAAGGGAAAATCCACCAAGGGTTTCCCACACACACTTTCATTTTTACGAATTTACAGCTGTCGCTTTTTGAGACATTCTCTCTCACATTTTCTTTCATCATTATTCTTGCATTCATTTAGTAATCATTCTGTTTGCATTTGAATATTGGTGAAATCAATATAAAGTGCTAATTATTTTGGGAAATCTTTTCACAACAATTGGTATCAGAGCCACATTGTGGATTTCAACTGATTTGGAGTCAAAATCTGCAAAGTGTTCTTCATCAAAAACCCACGGTTTGATCCAATATTTCATTTCCATATTCTATTTTTCGTGTTTCATCATCATATAATCATCTATTATTCATCATGTATTGATTTCGTGCTGTTTCTATTCAATCCTTACCTGTTTACATCACTTCTAGGCTGATTATTGTCATTGAAATATAGGGGTTTGTGTTTCGGTTTTGGTCCCATTCTTCATAGATTTGAAGTGTTTTGGTTAGTTTTAATTCCCTAAAAGTGTTTAAAATATTATTCAAAACATTTAGAAATATTTTTTTAGGCTGAATATTGCTTTTTACAATATTTTTCAAAATCTGAAATTTTCTTATTGTCGAAATTCGGATTTCTTCGGACCACACTTCAAACCTCCTCGGATCCAAATTCGGTCCACTTCGAATCCATTTTTCGTACTTCTTCGGTCCAAAATTTAACAAATCTTGGACCCATTATCGGACTCATCCGAACTTCGGATCATCCGAAATTTAGTTAAAGTGTTTTTAAGAACTTAAAACTACTTGTGCTTAATTTTTGAATTCCATCTCGGCCCATCCAAACTTCGGATCAACATCCGAATTCGGTCAGTTTGAGTTGAAAATTTTTAAGTTTCCATCCGAAGTTACACTGTTCATCCAAAATTCGGACAACCCGAATTTCATCCCATCCGAGTTTCGTTCCATCAGAGTTCAGTCCATCACATTTCTAACTGTTAATCCGAATTTAAAAACATCTGAATTTCACTGTTCATCCGAATTCCTCATCATCCGAATTCTTCAAAATTCATCCGAGTTCAGACCATCCGAAACACTGTTCATCCGAATTCTGATAATCCAAAATTCCGTTTCCACCTTCAAGATCTCATTTTTTAAAATCAACACTATCCACCATGTCCCGAGAGGCACTTATTCTAGGATCTGAGAATAGACCACCTGTTCTCTATCCTGATGAATACAGGCAATGGAAATCTAGATTCCTGAAATTCGTCGGTATGCAGCCCAATGGAAATCTCAGGATACAATCCATTACTGAAGGCCCTGTTATATACTATCGGGAAATACCTTCCAGGCCCAAAGCTGATCCACCTATTCTAGCATCAAAAACAGAATGTAAACCTGCCAATGAGGCTGAGATGGACAGACAACATGCTGACAAACGGGCATAGTATCTCATCTACCAAGCCCTTCCCACCGATATACTTGTTGGAGTGGACAACATGATGTCTGCCAAAGAGATATGGGATGAACTGGATGTTCAAATGCTCGGTGCTGATTTAGATGATAGAGCCAAAATCAAGGAAGCTAAGGCAAACTTTACTGAGTTTAGAGCCAAAGATGGGGAGTCTCTTCATCGTACATTCACTAGATTCTGTGCAGTTCTGAATGAATTGAACAAGCTGCACATCAAGAAGGATAAGGATGACATCAACATCCAATTCTTTGCTTCCCTGGCCTCAGAATGGCAAGTTGCTTGCCATGCCACTAGACGAGTTCTGGACATTCCGAATGTCTCTTTCAATGTTGTATTCAAAGAACTCAAAAAGTATCAGGGGGATGTGGATCAACAAAAGCAGATGGCAAACACGTTGGCATCTCTGCTACTCTCGTGAAACACGTGCATCAAACCAGCTGACTCTCTGGCCCTACTCTCAAACAAGACACTATCTCCTGCACCCTATGCTCAAGGTTCCTCATCATCTCAATGCAGATATGCTTCACCACCGCATGAGCCATACGATGAACAATAGGCAACCATTCAGGATCATATTGCCTTATGGTCAAATCATCTTCAACAAAGACGTTTCTCTAACAAGACCAACAATCAGCTTTGGTATGATACAGCCCCGCGGAGGTATACTGATGATAGAAGGGATGACAGGCGAGATGAGAGGAGAGATGACTATCGGAGAGTTGATAGGAGAGATGATTATCGGAGAGATGATAGAGACGAAAGGAGATATGATGACCGTAGAGACTATCGAGATGATCGCCGTCATGAAAGGCGTGACGATATAAGGGATGAGAGGAGAGACAATAGAAGAGACTACAATCGTCGAGAATATCGAAGGGATGAGAGGAGAGACGATCGGAGGGACTATGAACGTAGAGATAATCGGAGAGACGACGACCGTGAAACTCGCCCGAGCTGACAAGAGGCCGGTTGAAAGAGGAGACGATAGGCCCAAAGCTGATGAGCTGAAAGCAAATGATGAACGTCTGTGCTATAACTGTGGGAAACTGGGCCATTTTGCTCGGGAGTGCAAAAACCAGTTTGAACGAGACGTTGGGTACAATGAGCGGAAGCTGGAGGCCACAAAGAAAAGAACTGATGCAATGGCTCTAGTTGCTTAGGAGGATTATTGGGATGATGCAGATTCTGACGAGGAGGACGATAAAGGAAAAAATTGCTACATGGCTGATCGCATTGGACTGGCCGGATATGCTACCACGTCAGACTCAGAATCAGACATGGCTGCTGAGGGGGAGACAAAGCAAGATCCAACATTTTGTCTGATGGCCAGGTCCGGGGATCCAGAATGTTCCATGTCAAATTCTAAGGCACATGAGATAGATTCCTTTTACATTCAAAAGCATGTAAATAATTTATCTATACAAAATGAATGTAACTTGCACACACAAATACTTGATCTAGAAGCTAGGTTTAATGTAGAAAGGGAAAAGTGTGTCAAGGCTGAACATCTAACCTAAACCTTAATAGAATCATCTGAATTACATGAAAAAAAGTGGTTAAATAATCATGAAGTGATAAAACAGATGTTAATTGAAAAGGTAGATGTTCAGGATAAAAATACATACCTTGAATCTTGTATGGATAAACTATCTAATGAAAAGAACTCTTTAAAATCAGAAATATCTGTTCTTTCAAAACAATTAGAGTCTGTAAGTATGGAAAACATAGATAGTTTAGAAAAATATAAAGTGATAGAAGAAGAAAGAATAGGTTTGAACTCTCGCATAAAGACCCTAGATGATGAATTTCTAAAATGGGGTCAAGAGAACAAACTATTCATTTAAACAAACCCAAAGAAACTAGGTTTTATCATTCCAAACAAGGAATTGGTTTGAAAAATCCTAAATATGGAAAAGGTTCAGCAAATTTTACCTCTTTTATATGACATGAGATATATGGGTGCTGGGTTGAAGTCTTTCGTTTATCAAACATCGGAAGAAATTTTAACCTAAAAGGATGAGAAACGAATTGAAAATAAAGAAAAACAAACATCTTTTAAATATCTAGAGCTAAACGAGAGTTATCCTTACAGAGTACCTACTCTAGAGGAAGATTTATTGTCTAGTTATTCAGAGGCTGAAATGAAAGCAAAACCAGTCAAACCAATCCCTCATCTTTATCTTTCTACAAAAGTTATTCAACATAAAATCAAAGTTTTAGAAAAGGAATTAAAGTCAACTCGAAAGAAAGCTCTTGATTATCAAAAAGCTCTTCTTAAGAGTGAGGAAAAATTGGCAAACCAAAGTTTTCAACAAACTGTAGATTAACTGTCTACAAAGAAAAATTTGACATGGTTTCAGAGAGTTTAATTTTCATATAAAAGAGCCAAAAGATTCTCATCCTACCAAAATCCCACTCATATCGTCCGAAAAAGATAAAACCAAAGTTGAATTTTCTTCTGTCAGTTTTAAAGGTGAGTGCTCAAAACCTTTCAAAGCTAAGGTTTCAAAGAAGACTCAGAATCAATCTAAGTCTTCTAAGAAACCCACTCACCAAGAAAAAGAAAAATCTTCAAAGTCTAAGTCTTCCATTCATACAGACTCTCATCGTATTGTTCCTACAGATCATGTGAGAAGAGTGCCAAAAATGTCTATGCAAGCTTTTTCCAGTTTTTTTGTGAAGAAGGCTGTTATGCCAGATGAATTTGTTTCTAGAGATAGGTTGCATGTAATTTCAGAAAACAATATTTGTAATGATGTATCGAATTCTATTTCTTGTTTAAAGTATTCGTTTGGTGACTAGTTTAAATTATGTCCAACTTGTTTTAGACATCAAGTACCTGAAATGAATGCTTTTGTGCCTTATCCTGTTAAAAGAATTCGGAAAAAGAAAACAAAAAATACTGCATCATCTGCCTCCACAAAATATGAGACTTGCACTTTTCCTAGGCCCAAAACCAAAGCAAATGATAAGCAAGTTTCAAAAAGTCCAAAACCAAAGGTAATTTCATCGCCTAAGGTTCCAAAGCCTATTAAATCCAAACATAAATGGACTCCAAAAGGCTCTGCATTTAGTCCACACATACTGCTAAATGGGTTCCTAAGATTGTACACGTGCCATATTCACCTGGAGAACCTAACCCAAAAGGACCCATCTTAAGATGGGTACCCAAAGTTGTGTGATTTTAATGCAGATGGTTCTTGGTTACTTCAGATCAAGACCCAAACTTCATTGAATTGGCTTCTAGTTGTCATAGGCTAGGACCCGTTCTTCTGCTTGTCGGTTGTGCTTAAACTGACATGTTTGGCTTCTGTGCACTCAGCTCAGCACCCGGTCTAAAATCATCATGTTTTCTGAACATCTCGGTTCAGAACACGGTTTGCATGTCAATTTATGATGGATCTGCTTAAATGCCCATAGATTTTTATTGCATGTATTTTTTTTATTTTCAGGCAAAATCCATCTGGTATATGGATGCTGGTTGCTCTAAGAATATGACTGGGAGGAGAGAAATGTTGTCCAACATAGTAGAACAATATTGTGGGACACTCAAATTGGGGAACAATAATCATGCTCATATAAAAGGATACGGGGATTTAGTCTTGAATAATCTAGTTATCAAGGATGTTGACTATGTTGAGGGGTTATCTCATAATCTGTTTAGCATAGGTCAACTCTGCGATAAAGGGCTAGAGGTCACATTTAGGGCTAAGAACTATAGTGTTAAGAGTATGGATGAAAAAGAAATCTTATCCGGTTCCCGTAGCTCTAACCTATACACCATCGATGTAGCTAAGCTTATGGTTAAGGATAGCATTTGCCTTCTGTCAAAAGCCACTTCAAAAGACTCTTAGTTATGGCACCGTAGACTATCTCACTTTATCTTTGAATATATCAACAAGATTGCTGCAAAACAACTGGTGAAAGGACTCCCAGAACTGAGATATGAAAAGGATCATCTATGTGGAGCATGTAGGAAAGGAAAAATGAAAAGATAATCTCACAAGACAAAACCCGAACCATCCTCAAAGAGAGTATTGGAGTTACTTCACATGGATTTATGCAGTCCAATGCGAACACAAAGCATAAATGGGAACCGATACGTGTTGGTTATCACCGACGACTATTCACGATATACTTGAGTTAAGTTCTTGCGATCCAAGTATGAGACAGCTCAAGAGATCATAAATTTTATTAAGAGTGTTAAAACCCAACAGCAGCTGTCTGTTCAATCAACCCGATCTGACAACGACACAGAATTTAAGAACTCGGTTGTAGAGAGCTTCCTTCGATCCAAATGTCACATCCTTGCTTCAAAACACGCTTGCTAATCCCAGGAAATAAGAATAAATGCATAAAGCTAAATAAAATATTACAATAAGTCTTGCACTACTCGTGCTACAAGGTTACAGTACTAAGTTGCTAAAAACATCATAACATAAATAAAAGCAGCTACCCAAAACCCAATGCACCATAAAGCTATACCACAAGCTGAAAGTTAGCTAAGTCCTCTGGGTTGATCAGAAAATAGACCTAAGCAGAAGGTCCAGCTTGTTCTTTACCTTTTCCTGTAAAAATTGTGAGTAGCAACTGTAAGCTAATGCTTAGTGAGTAAACAGATATTCAAGAATGCATGTAAAATATGAGGCGAAAATGCCTATAAAGGCTGTTATGCTTGCTTGCTTGCTTGCTTGCTCATTTGCTTAATACCCAGAAAGAACGCTGCACAATTGAGACATTTCACGCAGAACGGAGATGCCACCACTATGGGTTTACCGCTGACAGATGATCAATCTGTGATGCGGGGCTAGCTACCCGCATAATGCTCAAGGGATAGTGGTGAACATCAGAATTGCTTGCTCGCTAAATATAATGCTTATGAGATGCACAAAGAAACGCTAAAACAAGGCTTGCTGTATAGTATGCAGAACAATAAACAGATAGCAGATAAATATGCATATTAATAGATCAAATGTAAGATCCGGCTAAGCTGGGCATCACCTGTACCACAGTGTTCGCCTTCACTCACAAAAGTCTATTGAATTCCAAAGAAGTCACATAGAAGCAATTTATGTCTCAATTTCATATAAAACATGTAAACAAGAATAACTGTTACTCACAGTACTGAAAATGCTTTGAAATGCTCTGTAATGCTTGCTCAGGCTTATTTACGCTTTAAATTGCTTTATAATGCTTGCACTTGCTTATCTAGGCTCAATATAGACTGGCACTGGCTTTGACTCGCAGCTGGGCTAAACAGCTTATGTATAATATCTGAAGTTTAATATTACAGAACATGTGCTAAATTAATATTGCTAGCTCAATATTCCTATATCTATAAGCCATAACTTCTAACTAATCATTTTGCTATTTATTTTGCTAATTTACGCGTTGCTCATTAATTTTTATAAATTAAATTCGAATTTAATGGATAGATTCGAGCACATGTAGACAGATTCGAAGGTAGATTCGAAAAAAATGGTTAGATTCGAACCTCATCATGCTAAATTCGAAGGTACAGACTCGAACATAGGGAGTCAGACTCGATGACAGACTCGAAGGGGTCTTAGATTCGAACCTTCATTCGAATCTAAGGCTAGATTCGAACCCCATACTCGAATTTAACTCTATTCGAGTCTGATCTATCTATTTTCGAGTTTGTTCTACGCATTCTCGAGTTTGTTCATATGCTACAGCTTTAAACATGCATTTCAAGCCTCAAATCCACAAATAATCTAAGTAATAAGCCTCGGTTTAGTTATATTATACATAACCTACCATATTTTAGCAAAAACTCAGACGAAATCAGCTTTAAATCGCCTAGAATAATAAATTCGAATTTATAGTTTCAAAACCAAAAATGCAGAAAACGAAATTGATCGATTCTTACCTCAAATCCGTACGAAATCTCACATGCAATAGCAGATTCACGTAGTACTCTTCGAGATCTTTCCGTTAACGTATAGAACACGAGATTTGGCCGGTCGGTTTGGGAGAAAAGCTAGAGAGAAGTTCAATTCTAGAGAGAGGAGCTCTGGAAATGCTAGACGGTTTTGCAAAAGTGAGAAAATGGAGCCCCCAACTCCTATTTATACTAAATCTCGAAATTACATCTTTTTACGCAAATTGCTCAAAATTACTAAAAATAAAAATGCAAATAAAAAGCAAGGTGTTATACCAAAGGTGTTCATCATCAGTTTTCTGCTGCTAGAACACCTCAACAAAATGGAGTCGTGGAAAGGCGTAACCATACCCTTGTGGAAGTAGCTCACACAATGCTGACATATTCAAAGCTACCTCCATTCTTGTGGGCCGAAGCCGTGTCAACAGCTTACTACACGCAGAATCGGTCCATAACCCATAAGTGCTTCAATAAAACTCCATACCAACTCTTTCTGAATAAAGTTCTTTTTATAAATTACTTACGTGTATTTGGTTGCAGGTGCTACGCTCTTAATGACAACGACAACCTCGGGAAATTCAACGAGAAGGCGGATGAAGCGATCTTCATTGGATATTCATCCAACTCGAAGGCATATCGCGTATACGACACTCGCACCAGAACAATCAATGAGAGTGTGCATGTCACATTCACTGAAATGGCTGAACTTGCACCCGAAGTTGATCAATCAGGACCACGCATTACACCAATGACTGGAGACTCTTCTCAATCTACTTATGTTTCTCCTTCTGATTTAGTTAATTTATTTGAATAGTTTTATGTAGAAATTTTTGGTTCCAGTGCAAATACTTCTAATGTTTCTTCCTCTGTAGTTAACATATCCAACGATTCAACAGTGCAACAAACTCCATCTGATTCACCTACCAAATTATATCCACCTCCATCCACTGATACATCTCCAGTTGAATCTACCCAGGAAATGCATTCACACATAATGCCAAAGCATCATTCCTGCATCTGATCTACCCGAACCCGAACCAGAACCAGTGGTACCTTCTTTTGAAACCATCGACCATGACTTTTCATCCGTTCCCACACTCACCACTAAGGTTCCATCTCGTTCACCCCTTCTGCACGAGACAAAATGGACCCGGAGTCACCCAACCGAACAAATCATTGGTGATCTCTCGACCGGTGTCCAAACCCGAAGGGCATCTGCTAATGAATGTCTCTTTGCGTCATTCCTTAGTATGATAGAGCATGCTCGTGTGGATGAAGCCTACTCGTGTGGATGAAACCAGTTTGAACAGCTCAGAGTATGGCGTTTAGTTTCCAAGCCCAAAGACCAAACCATAATCAGAACAAAGTGGATCTTTAAGAACAAACGAGATGAAATTGGCATTGTGGTAAGGAATAAAGCAAGATAAGTCGCCAAAGGCTACCGGCAACTAGAAGACATAGATTATGAGGAGACCTTCACTCCAGTTGCACAGATAGAAGCAATCAGAATCTTCTTGGCATACGCTGCACACAAAGATTTCAAAGTGTACCAGATGGATGTCAAGACAGCCTTCCTAAACGGTGAACTCAATGAAGAGGTGCACGTTGAACAACCACAAGGATTTGTTGATGCGTATAAACCTGACCATGTTTATGTGCTAGACAAAGCCCTCTATGGTTTGAAACAAACACCTCGCGCATGGTATGACAGTCTTTCCAATTTTCTTATCTCTGATGGTTTCAGCAAAGGTGTGGTGAACACAACATTGTTCACAAAAAGGGAAGGCCAGAACATAATGCTAGTCCAAATATATGTCAGTGATATTATATTTGGATCTACTGATAGTAATTTCTGTAAGGATTTCTCATTTCTAATGGAGTCCAGGTTCGAGATAAGTATGATGGGGGAAATGAATGTTTTCCTCAGATTACAAGTCAAAAAACTTGAAAATGAAATTTTTGTGAACCAGTCAAAATACACTCTTGACACTCTCAAGAAGTATAAATTAGACTCTTGCACGAGTATCACAACTCCCATGGCTTCAAAGTGTAAGTTAGACACTGATCCTGCCAGGAAAAGTGTCGACAGTACAACTTACAAAGGGATGAGTGGATCATTACTATATCTTACGACCAGTAGACCAGATATAATGTTTTCAACATGTCTTTGTGCTCGTTTTCAGGCCAACCCAAAAGAATCACACCTAACTGCGGTAAAATGCATTTTTCGTTATCTTAAGGGTACACCCAATCTTGGTCTCTAATATCCAAAGGGAACCAACTTTTATCTTATTGCCTTTTCAGATGCTGATTTTGCAGGTTGTAGAGTTGATTAGAAGAGCACATTAGGCGGAATACAGTTTTTGGGAGACAGACTGGTGAGTTGGTCCTCCAAAAAGCATAATTGTGTTTCAACATCCATAGCAGAAGCTGAGTATGTAGTAGCCGCAAGCTGTTGCTCTCCAGTGCTATGGATGAAAACACAGTTACGTGATCATGGGGTTTCACTCACCAATATCCCAATCTACTGTGATTCTAGAAGTGCGATTGCTATTTCTTGCAATCTCGTGCAGCACTCACGAACAAAACATATAGACATCAGGTATCATTTTATTAAAGAACACGTAGAAAAGGGAACAATTGAATTGTGTTTTGTAGGCAAGAATATCAACTTGCTGATATTTTTACTAAAGCTTTGGACGAACCTCGTTTTCAGTTTTTAGTATCACATATCGGCATGTTGAATCCACCTTCCAGTTAAATATCAGACATTTTCTAAAATAATTCTATTTGAAACATACATGTTTGAAATTCCTTTATTTAGAAAATATATGTTATTTAAGTTTATATGTTGTATCACAAAATTAATATTCAATATTTCCTTATCTATGTATATTTTTAATAATTAATGATCCTGATATTTACTATGTGAATTGTTCATAATTGGGTGGGACGCTAATATATCCAGGTTTGCCTGTATCTGTAACAACCTAGCTTTTGACCCAACTCAATTTTCAGTATTTGATTCAATAATGTAATTTTATTACATTATTTAGTTTTGTTATTTAATTAAGATTATACAAGTGTTATAAATTATTTAAATGACTAAATAAAAGAGATGTTAAATACAAAAGTGGAAAGGGGTTAATTTCACTAAAGCTAAAATAAAGTATATAATCTCAATTAATGTTCATTATCACACCATAAAGAAAATTTCACACACTCTCTTCTTTCTCTCTCTACAATCGGCTATTTCACAAATCATCCAAGATAATTCATTAATTTGCAATCAATTGAAGCTTAAATTCAAGGGAAGTTACAAACAACAACAAGCAACAAAAGATTTCGAGGTAATATTTGATTAAATTTCAAAGTTTTATGAGTTTTGGTTCGGTTTTAAGAAATACCGAAACTTAGGAATTTTTAATATGAAATTTTGAGTTGCATGTTAGAATAAATGGTTAGAAGTCATGTAATTAAGTAATTTGTGGTTACAGAAACAAAAATCATGGATTAATTCATCCAAATAAAAGAGAAATATGAAATTTTTGTAAAATTGTGTTCTTGATCAAAAAGTGTTGAAATTGGAAAATTTTGGACGGTTTAATGTGTTAATGATAGGGAAAATGATATAAAAACAATCCAATAATGATAATATAACATTATATTAAGTTGCATGTTAATGAAAATAAGTTTAGTGAATTTTGGTGAAAAATCCGTATGAATATGACATAGAACACCAAGAACAAATCTGGGAAAATTTCTAAGTCTTGAATCCGAATTCGGTTGGGACCGAATTCGGATGTGGTGCCCAATTCGGATCCCCTCTCGGATCCTATAATTTGAATGAAAGTTAAGCCGAATTCGGATTAGCTACTTTGGATTCATTTCGGTCCCAATCAGGATGATCTAATTCAGATGGTGTTATTTCGGATGATTGGGTCCGAATCCGGATGCCCAAATCCGGATAAGTCCAAATTCGGTCGAATCGAATCCGGATGCTCCGAATTCTGATGTTATATTTTGATAAATTAAAATCACAAATAAATGATATTTTACAATTACAATACCATGATATATATATATATATATAAATATATATATATATATATATATATATATATATATATATATATATATATATATATATATAGAGAGAGAGAGAGAGAGAGATCTTTCAAGAATTTAAAGAAACAAAGAAAATGAACGAATGAATAACTAATGAGTTATCAGTTATAAGAATCAGATCAGATAAAGATTTAGACCTAAAATGTTCTTGCTATGGAATGATTTTGAACAGGTTCAGTTAAATTCTGAACAAAGAACTAAAGATTGAAAGGTATTGAAAGTGGGTCACTAATCTGAAAAGAAAAGCCAGAGATCAGATATATCAAGATTAAAGATAAAATCCTGGGATAACTCAGGTGGTGGATTTTAAATCTGCTTGATAAAGACCACAGAACTCGTGAGTTATAGAAATTCAGTTTTGCATGCTAGACTTCCGGTTGAGACACATTGTTGATGATAGATTATTTTGACTTTCATACTTGCTCAGCCGGATTGTGACCTGTGCACACCATGGTTCGGTGATGCCCTGTGGATCATGATAGCTATTTGACTTATCATTTCGCATGACATTGTAATGACAATTCATTTCATATATTGCTATGAGATTATCGCTATCATGACTTTGATTACTATGCTTTCCCTATTGATCACATTTTTGACATATTGATTCAGCTTAGAATGATTAGCCTTGACGGTCTATTGTTCTAGACCTAGGTATGTCATCTGTTCTATTGAATTTTGTATTGATACTTTGATGTTCCCCCATGAAGACCGTTGGTAGCTAGCCAAGCATAAGTGGATAGCTTCTACTAAAAGCGTGAGCATGGGCTGAACATCATCCAATTCTATGAATTCTATGTCTCAATCATGAGTGGCTGTAGCGGCAGTCCAGACATATCACGCTTTGACCCATGATTCGCTTGATTAATGCATGTAATCTGAAAATCTATATTTTCACTAAGCTTTGCTTACAGATGTTGTTTACACTTTTTACAAGAAAAGATAAAGGAAAGTCACCTGTTGGACCTAGTTTTTAGGTCTTACAAGATCAAGATTGAAGTTTTCATAGACCACTACTCAACAAACTCTTCGTTATTGATTGGCTGATGATAATTGTGGTGGTCTGGGTAGATTTGATTTGAATCTATGATGACATGAATTAGATTAGTCTTGTGCCCTTTATAAATTTAATTTGAAAACTGAAATCTGTATTAAAACTGTATTGAACTTATCCTAATGTTTGTACTTGTAATCTAAAATTCCGCAACCTAAATTTCTCTATCTTAGTTATGATTGATATCGTGTTGCATGATGTGGGACCTAGACTCATGACGACTGCCGCGTAGGGGGTGGCCTTCACAAGATGGTATCAGAGCCCATAGCTTGAGTGAATCAAGTATTATGTGATTAATACTTGGTCTCAAACTGAAGCAATACATATGTATCAATCATTTAGGTGGTTTGAACTGAGATAGGATGTACATACTGTTAGGATGGGAAAAAGGGTACATAGATCTATGTCTATAAACTGATAGTTAAATGATTTTAATTTTCAGTTAAGATGTCAGGATCAGGTGATATTCCCAACAACATGACCCCCCAGCAAATGTTTGAAATGGTACAACAACTACTAGCACAACACTCAGAACAACAAAACAAGAATATGCAAGAACAACTTTAGGCTAGAGATGAGGCCGAAGCAAAAAGACGTGCTGATAAAAAGAATAAGAGAAAAGATAAACAAATCCAGAATGATGAATCTGATTCTGATAACTCTACCCCTAATGCCCAAATTGAGCAGCCGAAAGGCTGTATGTTCAAAGATTTTAAAGCCAGCGGTGCCCTTAACTTCGAGGGTACAGTCAACCCAATCCAGGCGATGGATTGGATAAGCCACACTGAAGAAATCTTTAGGATCTCCGATTGCCTAGATTCAAAGAAAGTGAGTTATGCATCTGCTCTGTTCGTGGGTGCTACTAGTGCTTGGTGGAAAACCCAGAGAAGTATTTATGGCGAGGAGGTCATCCAGTCTCTAGAATGGGACTAGTTTCTTGAAATGTTTAACGCGAAGTATTGTCCTGTTGACCAACAAGACAAGATGGAGGTTCAACTGATGCAATTAACTCAGGGAACCAAGACTGTAGACGAGTATGAGCACGAATTCTCACGGCTTTGTGGCTATTCCTCGTATCAGGTAGCTACCGAAGAAAGAAAGATGAACCGATTTTGTGGAGGACTTAACACGAGATATCGACACCCAATGAGCGCGATAAAGTATAAATCTTATCTGGAAATGGTTGAAGCGGCAAGGCAGATTGAGAGGGGATATTTAGAGTACGGTGATCAACTCTGTGCTCCATCAACGAACCCGACATGTCCTTCTCCTCCAAAGAAGCAAAGATTCGGCAGATTCTTCAAGACAAACAAATCTCAGTCTCAGCAACCTCAACAATCCCAACAGTACAGTTCACCACAGAAAGCTCAAGCTTACTCACTAACAAATGAACCACGCAACTGCAAGAGATGTAGAAAATCGCATATGGGATTGTGTAATCCGGACGACGTCACGTGCTATGTATGTAGCAGGATCGGCCATAGTAGAGAAGAGTGCCCCCAACGAGGTCTTGGATGTGCTAAATGTGGAAAGCGTGGACACTTCATGTATTAGTGTAATAGTGGACACCAAGGTCAATTGCAATCATCAGCTGGAGGTTCTACAATGAAAAGTTCAGCCGCAACTCCAACTACAAGGACCCGCGCATTCCAGAAAACAGCGGAGGAAGCAAAAGAAACCCCTGATGTGGTTACTGGTACGTTCTTACTAAATTCAATACCTGCGCGTGTGTAATTCGATTCCGGTGCAAGTCGTTCATACATCTCGACTACTTTTGCGCAAAGATTATCTAAGTTTCCTTCGAAGCTTCCTGTTATACTCGATATTGAGACGGCCAATAACAATTATGTTATGGCGGATTCTGTATACCGTAACTGCACTCTACTCGTTGATAACATCGTGTTCAATCTCGATCTTATTCTGATTCCGTTAAATGAGTTCGACGTCATCATCGGCATAGACTGGTTAACGAACAATGAAGCTACAATCGTTTGTAATCGCCGAATCATCAAGATCAAGTCTTCAAACGGCCGAGTCTTAGATATCAAAGGCGACAAGCGAAAAGGTGCTCATTGTTTCAAATCTGTTGAGAAAGCGCGTAAATATCTTTCTAAGGGTCACTAATCCTACTTGTGTTTTGTTTCCTCTGAAACTGTCTCTGAAGATAACAAGAAATCCATTTCTGATATCCTGATCGTCTGTGAGTTCCCAGACGTATTTCCTGATGATATATCTGGAGTGCCACCGGAACGACAAGTTGAGTTCGGAATTGACTTAGTTCCTGGTGCGGCTCCCATCGCTAAAGCTCCCTACAGACTTGCGCCTGCAGAAATGCAGGAAATGTCAAAGCAATTACAAGATCTGTTAGAGAAGGGATTTATCCGACCTAGTTCATCTCCGTGGGGTGCACCTGTCTTGTTTGTTAAGAAGAAAGACGGAACTCTCCGTACGTGCATCGACTATCGTGAGTTGAACAAAGTCACTATCAAGAACAAATATCCTCTCCCCAGAATCGATGATTTATTTGATCAGCTACAAGGAGCAAGTTATTTATCTAAAATTGATCTTCGTTCTGGGTATCATCAGCTGAAAGTAAGAGATGAGGATTTTCCAAGGACAGCCTTCCGAACAAGATATGGTCATTAAAAATTTCTCGTAATGCCTTTCGGTTTAACAAATGCACTAGCGGCGTTCATGGATCTCATGAATCGCGTGTGCAGACCAATGCAGGATAAGTCAGTTTTCGTATTCATTTACGTCAACTGCTAGAGTTATTGAGAAAGGAAAGACTCTACGCAAAATTTTCGAAATGCGAGTTCTGGCTCAGACAGGTATAACCTTATATTGTCTTGAGTTATTTCTTAAAGCGTTCCTTGTTTCAAACAAAACTTGAAATTCTATTTTGATTTCTTTATAGATTCAATTCCTTGGCCATGTTGTATCTGGCGAAGGTATCTCAGTTGATCCGTCTAAAGTCGAGGCTGTTCAAAAGTGGCAAACACCTCGCAATGCCTCTGAAATCAGAAGCTTCCTTGGATTAGCTGGTTACTACCGGCGATTCATTAAGGACTTCTCGAAGATTGATGTGCCTCTCACGATGCTATCACGAAAGAATACACCTTTCGTATGGTCGGATAAACAGCAAGAGGCATTTGAAACTTTGAAACAGAAACTCATTCAAGCGCCAATCCTAGCCTTACCAAAAGGCAATGATGACTTCGTTGTTTATAGCGATGCATCTGGAACAGGTTTAGGCTGTGTCCTCATGCAAAGAGGAAAAATCATTGCCTACGCTTCAAGGCAATTGAAAGATTACGAGAAAAGTGCTCCAACTCATGATCTTGAGTTGGCTGCCGTTACCTTTGCATTGAAAATTTGGCGTCATTATCTTTATGGGACTAAGTGTCAGTTTTATACTGATCATAAAAGCCTCAAACATCTCCTTACTCAAAAAGATCTGAATATGAAACAGCGACGGTCCTTGGAGCTTATCAAGGACTATGATTGCGAGATCCTGTATCATCCCGACAAAGCCAATGTGGTCGCGAATGCTTTGAGTAGAAAAGTCTATCCTGAAAAGTGTTGCTATGTCCTAACTCCCATTGTCTTTTCTTCCGATCTTATAGAGAACATCAGATCTGCCCAAGCTGAAGCATTGAAAGAAGAAAATATCTGTTCTGAAAATCTCAAGGGGCAATTACAATTCCTGTCCATGAATCATTTGGGACTCCAATGTCTCAAGGGAAACCGAATCTGGATTCCTAAATATGGTTCTATTCGCAACACTCTTCTATCAGAAGCCCACAAGTCCAAGTTATCTATTCATCCTGGCAGCTCAAAGATGTACTTTGATCTGAAAGCTGATTATTGGTGGCCAGGAATGATGAAAGACATCGGTCAATTTGTTGAAAGCTACAGAGTCTGTCAAATGGTTAAAGCCGAACATCAGAAACCCTTCGGGGATATGCAACCACTACTAGTTCCTGAGTGGAAGTGGGAGCATATAACCATGGACTTCCTCACGAAGTTGCCTAAAACCAAGAGACAGCACGACTCCATCTGGGTAGTCGTGGATCGATTAACAAAGTCAGCTCATTTTATACCGATGAAAGAAACGTATTCTCTTGATAGTTTGGCACAAATATACATCACCGAGGTCATTTCTCGTCATGGTGTGCCGAAATCTATCGTCTCTGATCGTGATAGTCGTTTAACTTCAAGATTTTGGCAAGCACTGCAAGAGGGGATGGGTACTAGGATTTCCATGAGTACTGCTTATCATCCTAATGCCCATGGCCAAAGTGAACGCATTATCTTGACTCTTGAAGATGTGCTCCGTGCCTGCATTCTTGATTTGGGTGGTAACTGGGATGACCACCTGCCTTTGGTCGAATTCTCATACAACAACAGTTATCATTCCACGATTAAGATGGCTCCTTTTGAAGCTTTATACGGATGAAAGTACAGAACTCCCACCTGTTGGTGCGAAACAGGTGAATCGCCTTTAGCGGGTCCTGCCCTTCTACAGTTGACTCATGAGAAGATTCAACTTTTCAGAAGGAATATATTTGAAGCTCAAAGCAGGCAAAAGTCTTACTACGACAATCGGCATCGATCGATTAGTTTTGCAGTTAATGATTGGGTGATGCTGAAAGTATCCCCAATGAAGAACGTGGTGCGGTTTATAAAGCGAAACAAGCTAGCTCCAAGATTTATTGGTCCGTTCAAGATTGTTGAAAAGATAGGAAATCAATCTTACCGTCTTCAACTGCCAACTGACTTAGCTGGAATACATCCTGTATTCCATGTTAGTCATCTACGAAAGAGCCTAGCAGATGAAAGAGAAGTGTAGATACCCCATGTTAATCTGCAAATTGATGAAAAGCTTCAAGTGGTTGAAGAGACGGAATGTATTCTTGACTCGAAGACCAAAAAGCTTCGCAATAAGGAAATACAGATGCTGCTCGTCCAGTGGAAACACCACAAAGGTTCGCATCAGTCTTGGGAATCAAGAGATGTTATGAAAGCAACATATCCAAGTCTGTTCAAACATAGATAACTTCAGGGACGAAGTTTGTGCGTGGTGGAGCCCATTCTGTAACAACCTAGCTTTGGACCCAACTCAATTTTCAGTATTTGATTCAATAATGTAATTTTATTACATTATTTAGTTTTGTTATTTAATTAAGATTATACAAGTGTTATAAATTATTTAAATGACTAAATAAAAGAGATGTTATATACAATAGTGGAAAGGGTTTAATTTCACTAAAGCTAAAATAAAGTATATAATCTCAATTAATGTTCATTATCACACCATAAAGAAAAATTTCACTCTCTCTCTTCTTTCTCTCTTTACAATCAGCTATTTCACAAATCATCCAAGATAATTCATAAATTTGCAATCAATTGAAGCTTAAATTCAAGGGAAGTTACAGACAACAACAAGCAACAAAGAAACTACAAGATTTCGAGGTAATATTTGATTAAATTTCAAAGTTTTATGAGTTTGGTTCAGTTTTAAGAAAAACCGAAACTTAGGAATTTTTAATATGAAATTTTGAGTTGCATGTTAGAATAAATGGTTAGAAGTCATGTAATAAAGTAATTTGTGGTTACAGAAACAAAAATCATGGATTAATTCATCCAAATAAAAGAGAAATATGAAATTTTTGTAAAATTGTGTTCTTGATCAAAAAGTGTTTGAAATTGGACAATTTTGGACGGTTTAATTTGTTAATGATAGGGAAAATGATATAAAAACAATCCAATAATGAAAATATAACATTATATTAAGTTGCATGTTAATGAAAATAAGTTTAGTGAATTTTGGTGAAAAATCCGTATGAATATGACATAGAACACCAAGAACAAATCTGGGAAAACTTCTAAGTCTTGAATCCGAATTCGGTTGGGACCGAATTCGGATGTGGTGCCAAATTCGGATCCCCTCTCGGATTTTATAATTCGAATGAAAGTTTAGCCGAATTCGGATTAGCTACTTCGGATTCATTTCGGTCCCAATCAGGATGATCTATTTCGGATGGTGTTATTTCGGATGATTGGGTCCGAATCCAGATGCCCAAATCCGGATAAGTCTGAATTCGGTCGAACCGAATCCGGATGGTCCGAATTCTGATGTTATATTTTGATAAATTAAAATCACAAATAAATGATATTTTACAATTACAATACCATGATATATATGTATGTATATATATATATATATATATATATATATATATATATATATATATATATATATATATATATATATATATATATATATATATATATATATATATATATCTTTCGAGAATTCAAAGAAACAAAGAAAATGAACCAATGAATGATTGATGAGTTATCAATTATCAGAATCAGATCAGATTAAGATTTAAAACTAAGATGTTCTTGCTATGATATAATTTTGAACAGGTTCAGATAAATTCTGAACAAAGAACTAAAGAATTAAAGAGATTGAAAGTGGGTCTCAGATTTGAAAAGAAAAGCCAGAGATCATATTGACGAAGATTTTAAGATAAAATCCTGATATAACTTAGGTGGTGGATTATAAATCTGCTTGATAAAGACCACAGAACCAGTGAGTTATAGATATTCAGTTTTGCATGCTAGACTTCCAGTTGAGACATATTGTTGATGATAGATTATTTGACATTCATACTTGCTCAGCTGGATTGTGACCTGTGCACACCATGGTTCAGTGATGCCCTGTGGATCATGATAGCTATATAACTTATCATTCCGCATGACATTGTACTTACAATTCATTTCATATATTGCTATGAGATTATCGCTATCATGACTTTGATTACTATGCTTTCCCTATTGATCGCATTTTTGACATATTGATTCAGCTTAGAATGATTAGCCTTGACGGTCTATTGTTCTAGACCTAGCTATGTCACCTGTTCTATTGAATTTGGTATTGATACTCCGATGTTCCCCAATGAAGACCGCTGGTAGCTAGCCCAGCATAAGTGGATAGCTTCCACTAAAAGCGTGAGCGTGGGCTGAACATCATCCAATTCTATGAATTCTATGTCTCAATCATGAGTGGATGTAGCGGCAGTCCAGACATATCACGCTTCAACCCATGATCCGCTTGATTAATGCATGTAATCTGAAAATCTATATTCTCACTAAGCTTTGCTTACAGATGTCGTTTACACTTTTTACAGGAAAAGATAAAGGAAAGTCACCTGCTTGACCTAGTTTTTAGGTCTTACAAGATCAAGATTGAAGTTTTCATAGACCACTACTCAACAAACCCTTCGGTATTGATTGGCAGATGATAATTGTGGTGGTCTGGGTAGATTTGATTTGAATGTATGACGACATGATTTAGATTAGTCTTGTGCCCTTTATAAGTTTAATTTGAAAACTGAAATCTGTATTAAACTAACCTAATGTTTGTACTTGTAATATGAAATTCCGCAACTTAAATTACTCTATCTTAGTTATGATTGCTATCGTGTTGCATGATGCGGGACCTAGACTCATGACGACTGCCCCGTAAGGGGTGGTCTTCACAGTATCTCAAAGGCTTAAAAGGTTCTAGAGTTTAGATTAGAAAAGGATATATGTTTAATTGAGGGGGAGTATTTTTTCCAGGATGTTAGTTTGTATAATATTTGTTTTTATACTTTCTAAAAATTTTAAGAATTAGGTTGTTTAATTTTTAATTTTCATGTAATCTCTCAGAAAAATGAGAAATATTTTACGCTTTATTTAGCTTGTTATTTTTCCAAAAAGTCAAAAATATTTTATTTTGTTGGTATCTTAATTTATTTTTCTCTTAGAAAAGTTTAAAGAAAATCCAAAAGATTTTTTTTGTCTGTTCCTATTTTAATTTATTCATATTTGCCGTTGTCTAAAATTAGAAAATCCAAAAAGATTTTTAATTGGGCTCATTTTTTTAAATTTTAATTTTGGCAAAAAAAATTTTTTGGCCCATTTGTTGAAATTTCAAAAACCGGCTGGCCCATGTTTTTTAAAAACGCGCGGATTCCTTTGACCCGACCCGCCCCACGATTTAAATATGCGGGTAGAAGCTTTCTTTTTCACTAAGCTTCTTTTCTTCTTCCCTCTCTCAACCGTCGCACACCCCCACCGCCATTACCGACGATTTCCGAGCTTTCAACCTCTGTTCACAGCCGTTTTTCTTCGTTTTTCTTGCAATTTCGTGCTCACTTACTATCAGGTAACCTTTATTATGCTTTATTTCAGTTTATAACATCTTATTTCGTGTTTTTTATTTTTAAATTTTTTCATGGGTTTAAGCTTTGGTTTTTATCATTTTTCAGTAAGTTAATCTGTCTTTTTTAACATTGTGTAGTTATATAAAATGTTTAGCACATGTTTTTACATTAGGATCTGCATTTTTATGATTTTTTAAGTGTTCACGTTGCATGTGTATGAACTCCTTAAATGCTGAAAATTTTCTAATTCCTCATTTCGGACCATCCGAAGTTCGGATGACCACACTTAGAAATTTTCATGTTTTCTAACTGTTCAATTTTATGGACCCATCCGAATTTCGGATCAGCTGATAACCCTTAGCAAATATCTAAGTCCTTATTTCTGTCCATCCGAATTCGGTCCACCATCCGAACTTCGATCCTCCCATCTGATTTTTCATACTTAGTTTTTCATGCATCATTTTTCATCCGAATTTCAGTTTAACCGTATTCGGACCACTGTTCATCCGAATTTCGGCTCATCCAAAATTATACACTTACGATATTTTTTAAATTTGTCCATTTTTTTGCATTTTTATCAAAAATAAAAAATCTCAAATATATTCCATGTCCTATGCACCATTTATTAGAGTTAGGATAAGTGTTTGAGAAAAATGTCTATTCTAACATTGGTCTCTTAACGATTGACTTTCGACTTTATTCAGTAGAATTCAAATTCTACTGATAAAAGACCCGATGCTTTAAACAGGATAGACAGTTTCAAATTCACGCTTATCCCAGACTTAGTATCAATGTTTCATTCTTTTAAGTCTGATATACTAACACTGTTGCATTTTTACAGGCATCATGCATCCGGAAATCATCCTAACCCTTCCACATTCTCCACTCCCAAATAATAACGCCCAACTCCTAGAAGAATCTCTTCTCCCTGCATCCCAATTTGTCGAGTTTGCCCCCATAACTGGCAACTTGACATTTCCACCCTTCGCCACGACGCAGAGGATATCACTTTTGATATTCTCAAACGCCACCCAATCTTTAACGCCCTAACCACCGCCATATCCGTACCATCCATCTACTTTCAACAATTTTGGCATCACCTCACATTCGTGTCTGATGTTGAACCCCACTTCACCACTACCATCGACTCCGTTCCCTTCAAAATCACACAAGCAGCCAATCGCCATATTCTCCTCCTTCCATTCGATAACCATTCCGTCACTAAATACGCCTTTGCACCCATTCCTTCTCTACTCGAAACCCTTGACGAGGTTAAAACATTAAGATATGATGGCCACCTAACCAAGCCATCAAAATTCCAAACCAAGCACCTACAATCCCACTGGAGAGTCATGTTTGATATCATCAACAAATGCTTCACGGGAAACATTCAGGAGACGACTCCACCTCCATCCAAGTACTCGCAATGATTACCTCCTTCGCATTCGATAGACATTATGACTATGCATCAGTCATATTCGAGGAGTTAAAGAGAGCGGTGCTCGAGAAACGAACTAGACGCGGGCGCAAACACATTCCATTCCAGAGGTTCTTACAACTCATCATACAATTCACAATGGACCAGGACGACGAAATTCATGAACGTCCCGAGGCAGATGTCTACTTCACCGTATCGCTTTAAAGGATAGAGATCCCAACGGCAACTTCAAATGTTGCAGTATTGGATATTCCATTATCGCTGCTACATCAAGCCGTTCAGACTGAAAGGGTAATGGACTACATCAGGGTAATCTATCTGGATGAGGCTCGGTCAGAACCGACTGAGCCTAACCAGTCCAAAGGCGAGAAGCGTTTGAGTGAGATAGAGGGAGTCGAGGGTGCAGTTGATAATACTTTGGGCTCAGGTGAGAGGGGGTGTCTGATATGAGGGAGAGAGTTACACGAGAGTAGGAAGAGGTGGTCTATTCCGAACGGACCGTTTCTGTCTAATTGAGAGATGAGGGTGCTACATCTGAGGGTGTTCTAAGCCCCATAAGCCAGACAACCCACCACAAGACCACAAGTCCAGTGGTTGAAATCACCCCCACCATCCACTTGGTATCCCCTCAACGGGAAACCATTTCATTCCACGAGGAATCTGTACATACACCATCACTCTCTCACTCGGAGAGAGGTGATGTTGAAGCAGCTCACTTGTCGACCCCAGTGACCACCATTCGTTTGCACATAACTCACACCTCACCCCCACACACAACGCACGATGCCTCCGTGGTGTCCACCCCTGAACAAGCTGCCTTTGTGGCGGCTCAACAAACTTTCGGACCAGAGCATCCCGTATTGGAGCCAGAAATGACAGAAGGAAGACCTGGTGTTGACACACAAATGCCATCAACATCTGGCCATCGCGAGATATCTCTCGAGATGTTAACAGCGGCTCTTCGTGCTGCTGGTGTTGTTACCGGGCTGACTTGGACACCCATAAGGAAGCTTCCGAGGAGTGACATACCGCCCTGTTATCATTTATCAAGGGTAAGGGTGTTGCCTCTGAGGATCAGCCGCCACCAGGTACCCGTTCAGTCCAATCACAAATCACAGAGCTCTCAGATAAAATGGACACTCTTACACGTCTCATTCTCCAAGTCCAAGAGCAGCTCAATAGCAGGATGGACCGCCTGGACTCTGCGGTTATTGAACTTCAATGTCGTCCTCAGACTGACTCCCTAAAGAGAAAGCATGACGATCAGGACGACCCTGATCGCCATGAGGGGGAGAAGCATCAACGGGTTCTGTCTGAGGACCAGATGACTAATGTAGGGGGAGCAGAATCAGAAAGGGCAGATATTCATGGGTTTGAGGAACAGAGTGTTGGGGCTCAGGAATTGATGGAATGTGAACAGATTTTTCAAGGGGCTACACCGTTAGATCCAATCTCAGCAATGACGGAATACGAGCCAATTTTTGAAAAAGTCGAAGTCATATTAGTGTCTGATTCAGACTCTGATAATGACGAAGACTATCCTTCGATTATTCCCAAGCTTGAACCTCAGTCTCCATAAAAATCTTCATCATTTTTTGAATTCTTAAATTCCCCACCCCATGTGCCTCAACAAGAAATTATATCCTCTATCCAAGCTTCCTCCCCTACTCCCAAAGAAATCCCACCAGTCCAAAATCCTCCCACAGTCCAAACAATACCCCAACCCCAAACCCAGGAAGCCGAGTCTTCAGGCCGTAGAACTTTGGATTGCTTTGATAATAGGCCTGAAGTAACTTCTATTCATGATGAAAATGATCTATATTGGGTTAGTTGGTATTCTAAAGGTGGGGTACAAGCTTTGGCCGAGGAATTAAAAGAAGAGCTAAGGCAGTAACGTAGGGGGGGAATTTTGAAGCTACTTGAAGCCCAACGGGCCAAACTAGAAGAACCCCCAGTTCAAGGAATGAAAGAATTCCTGAGAAAATTCCCCGCTAATGAGTTTCAAAATCCATTTCTTGATGAAAGCTTTGAAATGGTGTTTAGAAAGAAGCTTGGGTCATTCAGCAAACGTCTACTAATGGAACTAACTGATGAATCTAGAGCTGAACAGCCAGCGTACAATCAGATGATGCTCAGGGATAAAAGACCAAAGGCTGAATATTAGTCGAAATCAAAGATTGTAAAGCTTGCCAGGCTTCATATGTTCAAAAGTGCTTGACTGTTCACTCCTAGATTTGAAGTTCTCCGAGAAGACGATTCAGTTCAGCTCTTACATGAATGTGACCTAGACTTTGTAAACATAGACGACATTGAATATCTGCACGATAAACTAAAGAACAGAATCAAGAAAAGATTAACTCACATCACAGCGGTTGCCGCCCTTACCAGAAGCATGAATCGTCGCTCTATAATTATGTGCTTAAGGGATTTTCAGATGGAGATTGAGAGCACAATGGTTAAAGTTGGTCTGAAAGCCCCAGATCAAGACATTTTTCTTCGTGACCATTATCCTGCTTACAAAGTCTTGATGGGGGGAAGCCAGGAATCATCTTTTTGAACCAGAAAGGGAGAAAAAGGTTTATGCGCATTGAGGATCTGCCTTGCTACCTCGACAGTACTCTTAGATTGGCTAGAGCTGAACTCACTAAGAGGCTACAAGAAGATGATGCTCAAACCATCTCAGAACTTAAACGAAAACCGAAGGACATTCAAGACATGCTCAGTGGCATAGAACTGTTGAACGAAAGGCTTTATATAAGGCAAGTGACTCGATGGTTCGACGTCGTCCTTGGCGTCAGAGAAACGACTGATCATGCCTGAGTTCATCCACAATGATCGAAAAGGGGGAGATTGTTAGATATTAAATTTCGATCTTGTGACTTTATTTTGTAATAATTATTTTGGTTTAATTCCTTGTAATTTATTTCTAGTCTTTTATTTACTTGTATTTATTTTGATAGAATTCAACGGACCAAAGTGTAATTAATGGAAACTTTAATTAATTCACGTAAAGGGAAACCCCACATAGGGTTTTCGACACACACTTTCACTTTCACGAATACATAGTCGCCACATTTTGAGACATTCTCTCTGACATTTTCTTTCATCATTATTATTGCATTCATTGAGTAATCATTCTGTTTGCATTAGAATATTGGTGAAATCATTACAAAGTGCTGATTATTCTGGGAAATCGTTTTACAACATTCTTCCAGTCATGTGTTTTGAGCACCCAGAGTCTAGGTACCAGACTTGATTATCATACATTCAGACAGTGTAACCTATTTAGGTACCCATTTACATTTGGGTCCTTGTTTGTCAGAGATGAAGCCTTTTGGGATCCATTTATCAAGTGAATTTTTGACAAATACAAATGATCTAGTAGCAGTAGATTTCAGAGATGCAAGAGAACTAGAATCATTTATCACAGAAGCAGGATATTTAACAGTATGTTTAACTAGCACAAACACATTCTTTACACATTTAAGAGGCACAAACACTAGAATCATTTATCAGAAACATTCATCGAAATAATATTTTGTCTCAAAGATGATGGAACATCAATCTTCTCAAGAGATATGTCTACAACCTTTGCCTTACCTTTTTCATGCACCAGAATTTTTAACATTGATTTCTTAGACAGCATATAAATTACTTGAATTCCATCATTTGAAATAAAATATGAGTCCAGATATGCATCAAAATTATCAGTGTCGTAAAAGTTGTTCCTTTCAAGAATTGGATCTTTTGGAAAATTTGGTGAAGACTCTTCATCATAAAAAATGTTTCCAAATTCTTCGAAGAGATCTGAAGAGTAGTCTTTCAGCATCTGTATCTCACCCGAATCATCAGTTTTAGAATTTTTCAGACTTCTGATATGTTGAGTTTCTAAATTGACAAAAGAATCTTGTCCTTTTTCAAGTATGAATTGTTGAATTTTTAAATGCTTGAGTTAATTCTCTTAGCTACTGTTAATGACTAGAAGTTTATCAATATCCTCATTTAGCAATTCAAAGTCCTTGTTCAGAATTAGAGTTTTCTTCCATTCCGATTGAACTGAATTTAAAAATATGTCCAACTCTTTTTGAAGTTCAGAGTTCTGTTTTTCTAAAAGTAGAGTTGGAACATATTTATATGTTTTCTTTGAATCAGAATTCAGACCATCTTTTGAATATGTTTCCATACGTGTGTCTGAAAATGGAACTTCTTTAATATTAAAATAATCAAGATTCAATTTTATTTTTTCATCCCGTTTTCTCTTTAAGTCTTTTAATTCCTCAACCTCATCTAATGATTTTGTGAAATTCATGGTATAGTGTGAAGACCTCCCCTTACGGGACAGTCCTCAGAGTCTAGGTCCCACATCATGCAATACGATATCAACCATAACTAAGATAAAATAATTATAATACGGAATATTAAATTACAGGTACAAGCATATTAGGATTAAGTTTAATACAGTTTAGGGTTTTCAAATTAAACTTATAAAGGGAACAAGTCTAATCTAATTCATGTCATCATATATCAAGATAAAACTACCCAGAACACCACATGAATATCTTCCAATTTGTACCAAAATGGTTTGCTGAGTAGAGGTCTATGAAAACTTCACTTGATTCTTGTATGACCTAAGTACTAGGTTCGGCAGGTAACTTTCCTTTATCTTTTCCTGTAAAAATGTTAATGTAGCAACCGTAAGCAATGCTTAGTGAGTAAATAGATTTTCAAATTAACATGCATGGTCAAGCGGATCATCATAAGTCTAGCGTGATATGTCAAGGCTGCCGCTACAGCCACTCATGATTGAGACATAGTAGTCATGGAGTCGGATGATGTTCAGGCCACGCTCACGCTTAAATCGTTGGGATCAGCCACATACTGGGCTAGCTACCAGTAAATCAACGTCGCGGAACATCGGAGGTCATTACCAAGTTCTATAGAACTGGTGAAATAGCCAGGTCTAGAACAATAGACCGATAAGGCTAATCAAGCTGAATCAATGTGTCAAGTTATAAGCAATGATGAAGCATACATAATCAAGTCATGATAGCAATAATCTCAAAGCAATGTCAGAAATGAACTGAAAATGCAATATCATATGAAATGATAAGTCAAATAGCTATCATGATCCACTGGGCAACACCGAACCATGGTGTGCACAGGTCACAATCTAGCTGATGATATGAATGTCAATTTAATCTAACATCAACAATATGTCTCAACCGGAAATCATGCATGGTAAATCTGAATATCTAAAACTCACAGATTTGGGGGTCTTTATCAAATGGATGTATATATCCGCCACCTGAGTTATCTCAGGATTAGTTTTATCATTCTGTTCTCTGTCAATTTCAAATCTTTGACCCGCTTTTAAATCTTTAAATGTTTGTATCTATGTTCAGAATTTCACTGAACCTGTCAAGAATTATCATATCATATCATGTCAATTTCATCATCTTTTAATCTTTAAAATCTTATTTTATCTGTTTCTGATAACTAATCATTCATCTAATTTTCTTTCGTTCATATTAAATTCTCAAAAGATCAATATATTATATATATTAATATATAATCATTTTGCTAATGATCTTATTATTTTATGCATCAATCATGTGTTTTATTCAAGATACTCGAATTTAGGGAGTGGGTTTCGAATTTATTACATAAATTCGAACATATATATTAAATTCGAATATATATAGTAAATTTGAAGACATTAAATTGAGTATGTACTCGAATTCGAATATATGATAAAAAAAAAATCCATGGCTAAATTCGAAGACTTCATTTCAAATATATATATGTCAAATTCGAATAGTGGGTTAAACATGAATCATGACTTTGATTATAATACTAAATTTGAACTACAAATATTAAATTCGAAGACATCATTCGAATATGTATTTAAATTCTAACCGCAACATTCGAATATAGGGATTATATTTGAATATATAAATTCGAAAAGTGAGGTTAAATTCGAATTAATCCTTAAATTCGAATCTCATTTCGATTTTAAGGTTAAACTCGAAATCCATATCTAGAATTTATGGTCAAATTCGAATTTTTGTTCGAATTTAGCTAAAAATCGACTTTGTTCTATGTATTTCGAGTTTGTTCTTGACATCTCGAATTTGTTCATATTTTATAGCTTTAAATCATACATTTCTACGGCTAAAATCACGAATATGTTAAGTATTAAGCCTAGGTTCGATTATATTATACATATTCTAATTAAAACTCGAGCTAAATTAACTTTAATCACATAAAATGGTCGAACTCGAATTTATTCTTAAAACCGAAAATATAGAAATTTAAGAAATCGATTCTTACCTCAAATTTCGTTGTAGTTTGTCATTGTTTATCACTTCTTGTAACTTTCCTTTGATTATGATTAATGGCTGAAATTTTCGGTTTATATACGTCATCTAGTTATATTTGCTACTTAACCCACTTTTACTTTTGTATCTTATATCTCTTTTATTTAATTATCTTTAATAATTTAATAAATCATAATTTAAATATTTATATAATATAATTAAATATTTCAAAAACTTAATTAAATTATAATTCAAATAATGTAATAATATTACATTATCGGTTCAAATACTGAATTGAAGACTGGATCAAAAGTTAGGTTGTTACATATAGCCTCGATGCATATAATTCATGTTGTAAAGAATTGGCACTTGACTTATTGCATTTTTCAAACAACCTGGATTTTCAAATCCAAGCCCATTTTTGGAATTGTAAAACTGAGTATCTTTGGGCTCATTCAGATTGATTGTTTGATCAGTATGTGCGCTTTTAAAAAATTTATCTTCTTGAAATATAATATAATATTTTGTAAGGTTGCTTACATTCTCACGTTCTAACTTTTCTGATTTCTCTTTTAAATCAAATAACTGAGTTGATAAAGTAAATTCAGAAAGTTTTAGAGATTGAATTTCAGTTTCCATGATATTAATTGTTGATTGATAAGTTCATGATTGCATGATAAGTTCATGATTGCAAGATAAGTTCATGATTGCATGATAAGTTCATGATTGCAAGATAAATTCATGATTTATTAGGTATGACCTTATGGTTGATAAGTTCATACGAACTTATGGATGATAAGTTCATACGAACTTAACTACATGGGCTTGAACTTATAAGTTCGTGGGCTTGGACCATGCACAAACTTAGCGTGTATATTATGAACTTATGTTCAAGAATTTGATAATACTAGGATAACCACCAAATCAGACGGCTTTCGAGAGATAGATAGCGACCAGAGAAGCGATACAGGTTGTAGAGTTGTTCTTCCGTCAACTAACATCGTGTTTGGCTTCGTTTTCTAGTGTTAGTATTCGTGTTTGATCTATTAGGGTTAAACGAGGAAAATCGCACTCGTTTGATGCCACAAGGCCTAGATAGATCCTGTTAGGGAGGGACCTTACATAAGTATAGAGTATTTACAAAATAACCCCATGAACTATAATAATAAAATTATTTTCACCTCTATTAATATATGCCAAAGGGGATCTGAAGTTGGACAGTTAAGTTAGTCAATTTTTATGAAATTGTTAAATGATCAGGATTTGATGGTAATATAATATGTAACATCCCATTTTCGAGATAATTGCGTGTAATTATTTTAGTGGATGTTTAATATATTATTATTGTGATGGTCCAATGGGAGTCGGATTAGTGGATTATACGTGTCGGGTTTGCGAGCTACGTGTCTTCGGGTTGTGATATTAGTGATTAATTATATTTATGAGATTGTGGATTTAAATGGGTTGAGTGGATATTGATTGTGAAAATGCGATTCGTTCGGGTTATTGGGTACCGGGTATCTAAATTCGGAAAGAATATGTACGTATCTTCTTTTGTGTACTTCTTCGTTTGGAAATTAAAGTGTGTGTGTGTGTGTTCATGACTTCCCAGCAGAAAGAAGTTACGAAATCTAAAACTTAGCCATTGAAATCCTTTCTTAACCTTCATTCTTGAGTTTGGAGGTTGCCAAGGTAAGGATTCATGCATTGAACCTCTAATTTTCGTGATATATGTCAAGGGTTTGTGGGTTTGGTTGTTTAAATTGTGTGGTGAGGTTTTATATGGATTTTGAGAGGATTTTCATGGCTGGAATCAGACCTATGGGGAGTTTTTAACTTCTGGGCAGATGAGGAAGACGAACCAGGAAGAACCAGACCGACAGGGATCGCGGTCGCGACCCTGCGGTCGTGGTCGCGACGCGAGGACAAGGGGCGCGGTTGCCCTGGGGTGGGCGCGGGCCGCGATCGGGGGCTTTGGTCCGGGTTGCTATTTGATGTCGTGGGATGGAATTCTTGTGGGCTTTGGGGTAGTTTTGAGTATTTGGGTTTCGTTGGGGTTGTTCTTGGAGTAGGGTTCCGCTTGGAAATTGGGTCGGGTTTCGATTGGGTTTTCGGGGTTTCCGATTGGGGTTGTCTCTTCCTCTCGGCTCCATCCAAGAACACCCAAGAATCAACAAATTGAAGCTGCGAAAGTTGGAATCAAGTGGCAATTAAGGAACTATAAGCATTACAACAAACAATTTGAGGTAATATTTGTTAATATTTACGAATTCTTGGAGTTTTGTGTTCGGTTTCAATAAGAACCGAATTATAAGATTTTGATGCAACTGTTAATGCATGTTGGATGTTATTTTTGCAATGTTAAAATCGAGTGTTAGTGATGTTGTATACAAAATTTCAGAAACAGAATCGAAGTCTAAGTATGATTTTGAGATATGTGTGTGTTTTAGTGTGTGTGTTCATCGAGACTCATAAAAAAAATGGACACAAATCGGTTATTTTGGAACATAAGTGTTATATTATAAGTTGATATAGTACATTTAAGCTTATATCTGCAATATCAGACTCAAAACATGTAAAATGGTCAAATAGTGAAATCTGGAAAATCTGGAAAAATATGCTAAGTATGAACTCGGTTCGGACTGATGATCCATCCGAATTCGGATCCACCCAATTCGGATCCATCAATTTCGGACCTTGCCCTATTTCGGATTAATACACAATTTGAACCTACAATGATTTCGGACCAACAGTAACTTCGGACCCCATACCCATTTCGGACCAATGCCAATCTCGGACCATGCTCAACTCGGATCACACCCACTTCGGACCAATACCATATTTCGGACAACCCTGTATTTCGGACCATCCGAATTCGGATGTGGTCCGAAATCAGTACAATTATACTTAGTTTTCAGAATACAATTTTTAAGCAATTTCTGACATTACATCACTATTACACTTACATTACAGATCATTGTGGTGTTATCAAAACACACATTGATTCAGGATCAAGTCACAAAACCAATCACTGTGAGTAACAGATTGTCATTCGAACATTTATTGTTTTTGCATTCATGTTTATACATTCAATGGCATGTTCACATTGTTCATATACTTCATTTGGCACTCATGAAATGATTTGTTGTTATGATGCACTCTCGTACTTGACATGTAACACACATGTAGCTTGCGTTCATTTGAAAGTGCATCTATTTACATCATGCTTGCACTGCATGATCATTACTTCATAATCTGATGCGACCTGGACTGGGGCTGACAGCAGGCCACTGTCGGGGACTGATCATCCCACTCGTATCCCATCAGGTTCGGCACATCCCCGATCAGCATATTGAACTGCCAACCCATGCTTGCACTGCATGGTTTTTCACATACACTGAGGCTTACACTGCCGATATTCACATACATGGGGCTTACACTGCCCATGGTTAAGCATTGTTTGTAAAGAAATATTTGTTGTATGCATAATCTGTTATCTCACTAAGCATTTAGCTTACTGTTGACTCACATTGTTTACAGGCAAAGGCAAGAGTGTAGCTGGACCATCTACTTAAGCATATCAAATCAATATCCCGGAGACCTTAGTAGCTATTGGTACTTGAATGTAATAGCTTTGGGCTGGGATTTCTACTTCTAAAACAATTATGTTGATGTAATAGTTAGACTCTTATCACTGTAGACATGTATTCTATTGCTTTAGTGTGGATTTGCTTAATTCTAATTTAAGTATTCAATTTCAATTATCATGATTATTCATTGGGTTGTTTGTCGATCCTGGTGATTGCTCCAATTATATCATTAATTAACAAGGGCGTCACATTTTAAAATTTTCAAAAACTTATTCAAACATTTTATTTTACTAAAAACTTATTCAAACATAGTTAAAAACTTCAAATTTTATTAAAGAAACATCAAACTTACATTTTACTAAAACTTACTAAAAACTTCAAATTTTATTAACTAAAAACATCAAACTTACATTTTTTTATTAACTACTAAAAAATTCGTAATCAAATATAATTCGTATTCAAACGTATACGTACTAAAAACTTCAAATTTTGGTAAATAAAAACATCAAAAATAAAGTTGACACATAAACTTAATATTCAATTGTAAACTTATTATACATTTAACTTAAGTCATATTTCCAATATCTTCAATCTTCATCAATATCTTTTTCGGAGCTAGCCTAGTGGCTCTCGCGTGAAGCTTCGTCGAGAGTAATTTTCTTCGTCGGAAAGTGAGATTGTAAAGCCTTCTTCCACCTTGATATTATGTATCTCTTGTTCATATTCTAGTTCACCTTCAAGACTTGATTTGTCTTGTATACGTTCGGCCACGTCTAAGTAATCCTTCAAGCAAATACATATCTCCAATGATGCCGGAGTGAGTCTTCTTCTTCGTATAGATAATACCCCGCCACGTATAGAAAAATCGAATTCCGAAGCTACAGTAGAAGCTTGGACGGTTAGTAATTCTCGGGTCATGGCGGTTAGATAGGAAAATTCAGATTCCCTTCCTTGCCACCAAGACAATGTATCAAATTGTGTGAATTGTTGGGGTCCCATAGTGGCCAAAAAATTGGTTCCCGTATATGTCCCAAATTCGCTAGTTAATGGTCTGCCACCCTCACCCTCACCCCTATCTCTTTTATTGTTTTCTTGTCTTAAACTATTATATAAGTTCATCATCGGATTCGTGTTATTATAAGTAAAATATGAGGAAGAATCAGAAGTTGAATGTTTGGATAGTATCAGCTGAGATACTTTCCTTAATGACCATGTTACTTCCAACACTACTGGTTTTTGCAATGTTGGAACTAATTGCATCTGCAGGACTGATGTCCTTAGTTTCAAGACAGTCTTTGGCCATATGAGTCTTTTTTCCATATTTTTAGCATTTCCTCTTTTTAGACTTTTTGGAAGAAGAACCTCCAGAAACACATTTTTGTTTATCTTTGTTAGTTTTCTCAACAGGTTTAGCAAACTTATAACTTGTTTTAAAAGAACCAACAGTTTGGGTGGAAGGTACAACAACTTTTCCTGTCTCCTCTTTCCTGTTTTTTTTTTTTGGGGGGGGGGGGGGGGGGGAGGGACAGATGTCAAACGCTGGTAACTTGATTGTATTTTGTCATTTCATAGATTTGGGAAACTTATTCCCAGTTTTCTCAGGTTGAGCTTTGCCTTTGCCTTTGCCTTTATTGAGTTGTGATGACTATTGCCTATCAACATCGTCATTACTTCTAGTTTTATCAAAAGATTTTCTTTCTGTTATAACCAGCTTTCCACTGTGAATTAAAAAGTTATTTGAGATCACAGCAGATTTGCTTCCAACATGAGACTTACCCTTGTTGAAAGTAGGCTGCTTCCCTTTTGAAAACTTTTTCTCAAAATGTTCAGCACCAAATGGATTGACAGTTTCTTGCCATCAGCTTTAGTTCTAGAGCATGTCTGGTTGACAGGTTTAATAGCTAAAGCTGCAATTTTAGCCTGTTTTCCATGCTTTTGTTTGTGTGAATTGGTTGAATACTTAGCAGGATGGGTTAATGGAGAACAGATTCCATCACCAGTCTTTTCTATCTTTTCACACAAACTGTTAGTGTTTTGAGGCCTGACAAGCCTGTTTGTTGAGACTAGCTTTCCATTTACTTCTTGGATAAAATTATTTGGAAGCTCACCAACAGAGGATAAGTCTTTTTTCAGATTTTCAATCTCAACAACGGAAGTTGCTGTATCAAGATCCCCTCCAAGATAGGCTTGGATGTTAGTAGGAATCTGCTGATTGATACATTGAATGACTCTCTTAGCTGAATGGCACCAAGAGTCAACAATCTTTTGAAGCTTAGCATGCTTTGAGTCTGTTTCTCTTTTTTCTTCTAATAAAATGATATTGATGCGCTTTACTTCATCAAGTTCGTTTTTAACTCATGAAAGTTGTTAAGTTCGTTAGTTTTTATTTCAAGATCAGATTTTAGTTTAGAGATTTCAGACTTCAAAGCATCATGCTTCTCAAAAACAGCTTTTAAATCAACAAGTAAATAATTAAACATTTTGACTTTTTCTTCAGAACTGTAATCCTTAAAGTTTTGTACCTTATACATCATGGTGGGATTCCAGTTTTCCAAAGTACTGAGAGCTTCTGCTTCAGCCAGGTCTTATTTGAAGTTGCTTGTTGAGGGGACATCAGTATTGGCCACTAGAAAGTTGTTGTCTTCTTCATCAGAAGATGAATTAGACTCCTCTCAATCACAGGTTTAAGTCATAAGTCCCTTCTGTTTGTTGGAAGCCACTGAGTCTTCCAAATTCTTCAGCTTAGCCATGGCCATTAGGTACTTTACCCTGTAGCCATCATCATTGATTATCTTGTATGGTTTGGAGGATGAGCCAACAGCTTTAGACACACAGTCAGCAGCTATATGGTTTGTTTTGCCACATTTGAAGCACTCAACCTTAGTTTTGTCAAATGCCTTCCTTTTATGGCACTTGATTTCTTTTGCAGCATTTTTCCTCCAAACCTATTCTCGTTAAATTTTCTAACAAGCATAGCAATCATTTGCTCATCATCCAACTCAGCAAGGTCTTCACCATCTTCCTCTTCTTCTGACATCATCTCCAATTCATCATCAGCCTGTTGGTTAGCTTGTGTGAACACGTCACATACCTGTCCAACATGTTGTCACACGTTGGCCACTAAGGCTGCGCCTCTTTTGGACATCTCCAAGGCATTTATCTTTTGTTGGCTTGATTGTTCATCATTCAGCAAGGATCCATACAGATTTACAAGATCCATGCCTCTGATGGTGCCTGAGTTTCTAAGGATAGTAGAGAAGTAGTTCCATTCCTCTGGCAGTATGTCAAAAAACTTGTTCACCAATGTTAAGCTGTCTTTGGTGAACCCAATACCTTTGAGATCATTGATCAAGGCAGTGAACCTGGTATAGGTCTCATTGAGAGTCTCCTTTGGTCTTGCAAAGAACAGATCATATTGTCTAACAAGATTATAGATCCTGTTATCCAATGTGATAGTGGGGCCAACATAGACGTTACACAAAGTATCCCACATTTCCTTTGCAGTATTCATTTTCTCAACCTGTTTGAACACCTCATCAGGCAGAGAGATAAAAAGGTTGTTCCTAGCCTTTGCATCATGTGCAACCAGATGTTTGTCTTCTTCAGACCATTGAGCTTTTGCCTTTGCAAATTGCAATGGTTCTGATTTCTGGAATAGCTCCTTCAGCAGCAGGAGTTATAGTAGTGAAAGAAGTTGGCGTATAGGGAGCTTCCATCACTATCTCTGGAAGTTGTACATCCATATTCTCTTAATAGAGCATCATTTTGCTCTTCCAGCCAGAGAATTTTCATGATTGAACTTGGCGGGTTTTGCCATAGACCCATTGTCATAGTAAGAGGAGGAGTTGGAAGAATTGTTGTCCATGGTGGGAAAATAGGTAGATGTAAGAGATCTAGATTTAACACACACTCTAAACTGCTCCGATACCAGTTGTAGGTCCCAAAAGGTTTCCATAGTATGTTGCCGTAAGCTGTAGAGGGGGGGGGGGGGGAAAACAACTATTTAAACTTTCAATACACTTTCTCAATGTTTGTATGCATATATCAACAAATGTTAATTACAAACAAGCTTGAACTGCGGAATGGTTCAAGCTGAGATGATAGAAACAACAGATAGACAACTAATCTAAGACACACTCAGACTAGTTACAATGAATTCACTCACTTAGAGACACTCACCATTTTTACAAGACAGACAGACAACTTAAGCAAGAACACCTTGGACACACTTAACTGTT
This sequence comes from Centrapalus pauciflorus, assembly GCA_020465985.1. Taxonomy (NCBI): domain Eukaryota; kingdom Viridiplantae; phylum Streptophyta; class Magnoliopsida; order Asterales; family Asteraceae; genus Centrapalus; species Centrapalus pauciflorus. Next base: position 123,378 of record JAANYP010006520.1, read on the forward strand.
CTTTTCTAAAAAGACATCGCATGCATGAAAACACAATTCTTTGCACGTTCAGGATATCTCTCTCTTGGTTATATCATATTCCTTAGAAGCTTCCTTTCATACAAACTCAGAGAATCCTAGTGAAGCTTCTTCATTGGATGTAGAAATAGTGGAGTGCCTTTGCAAAAAGACAACATATCTTTTCTACACGTTCTGACAAAACAACATTTGTCCCTATATTGCAGAATCTTTTGTCTTTTCCTTTTTGTCTCTGTTGCAGAATGCTTTACCTTAAAGAAGAATGTCAACTTTAATCCTTTCTTCTTCTTGTATAGCCATTTTTGATATAAGAAACGGTCTGTCGCTCATTTCAGATATCCACTTTGTCTTCATGTATCAGAACAGCTTGGCAGTGTAAGCAGTTTCTGATTTTCCACTATGTCTTCGACTTGTAAACTCATCTTCTTGTCTAAGACATTAGATGATGGCATGGAAACATATTCCATAAAGTGTATACCCTGTTCACAAAGCACAAAATACTTATATTCTGTCCAAGCTGCTCAACAGGCATGAGTAGCGTAGACAGTTTGTATCCAGCCTGTCAAACAGATTAGAATAGCTTGGACAATCTTCCTTAGTTGCAACAAATGCAACAGGGAGAGCAGCTTTGGGCTTATATTGCAAATCACTTTCAGGTTTCAATAAGGCATAAAGAGGCCTTAATTTATACCGTTAAGTGTAGCAAACATGTTATTTTCTCCCCCTATGATATAGAACAGGTTAGATTGAGGCCTTTTTGTGCCTAACAGAAAGTATATTTTATTCCAAAATCATTCAGATCTGTGCTTAATATTTGTTAAAATTCGTTGAAATTTAGAATTGTTCTTCATCCGAGAGTTACAACTCTCGGATACACCTGAGAATTCTGAGTTATAACCCTCGGATAGTACTGTTTGCGACTTATCTGTGCTATTTGCCCAAGTACTCACCACTTCATCCGCAAGTTCCTACCTGCGGATCACAAGGCGCACACACATCACCCCCAAATTTGTTTTAAGTTATTTAAAGGTTGTAGTTCATCCGGGAGTCACTACTCTAGGACATAGCTTCAAATGAAGCAAGTTCCTACCTGCAGATCACAAGGCACGCACAAGACATGCACAAAATATTCTAAGTCTGTTAGCCCTAAAATAGTGTATAATTAAATATAATAAAAGTGTAGGTTTAATTTATAATTAGGAATAGTTTACTTTGGGGGGAATCTTAATTTCCTAGTCTTTGAGGGGAGTGTTTGGACAAACTCCCAAAGTAAGCTTAGGTATAAATAATATTGTTCTCTTATGGTTTTAGTACAAGTGAAAAAGGAGTCTACACCTGGTGTGTGTTTTTGAGTGTGAAATTCCTAGAGATTGAGAGCACAATTTCTCTCTTGTAATCTTCATATTCTTAATACAAATCATTTGATTATTGTGTTTGATTGCAAAATATACTGGGAATCAAAGTTATCAAAGTCCCTCATCCGCAACTCCATCCGAGAGTTACAACTCTCGGATATACCATCATCCACGAGTTGTAACTTCATCCGCAAGTTCACACACCATAACACTTAGAATATTTTTGAGTCTCACTTAGTTGTGTTTTTGCAATTAGGCTATAATCACTTACCAATCTCTGTCCAATCAAGCTTTCAACATGAACCGCGACACTCTCGCTATGGGATCAGACGTCAGGCCTCCAACCTTGTATTAGGGACGCTACACTCTATGGAAATCCTGATTCCTAGATTTCATAGAATGACAAGAGTTGGCTGATGACATTCTAGAATCAATCTACAATTGTCCAGCACAATTCGCTCATCCTAATCCAGCCGAAGCCAACCTCGAAGAAGATGGACTTCCCAAGAGAGTTCACACGTCTGGTCAACTGAATCGGATAAAGGCTGATAGGATAGCTTGATCCTTCATCATCGAGGCTGTTTCGGATGAAATCTACATCAGCATAGATAGTTTTAAGACTGCGCAAGAAATCTGGGAAGAAATTGAGAGGCAAATGCAAGGAAATGATCTGAATGCCAAACAATGTGAAGCAAATGCTCTCAACAACTACGATATGTTTTCGGCAAAGGATGGAGAATCACTAGAGACAACGTATCATCTGTATTGCATGCTGATGAATGAACTGTGAAAGAATGGAGTCAACAAATCTCAAGTAAAGCTGAATAGGAAGTTCCAATCTTTGTGTTACTTATTTTTTTCATAATCGGGAGGTATCCAGGTAAATCTCCGAGCGTCTTAAATTTTATGCACACTCGGAGGGGGAGAAAATACTTTAATTATTGGTATTTTTAATTTTTAAGTTTATAAGTTTATTTATAAGAAACTCCAAAAAGATTTTAATTTTATTTTTGTTTAATTTTTAAGTTGGTTAATTTATTGTTAAGAACATCCAAAAAGATTTTTTTATTTTTTTAAATTTATGTTTGAAAACCCAAAAATATTTTTATTTATTTTCTATTTTAATTTTAATTTTAATTTTTTTAATGTTAGATATTTTTTCTTTTTCAGTTCCTGTAATTTTATTTTTCTTTAATTTTTTTAAGTTGGCTCATGGGTCGGGCTCCCCCTACCGGGTTTAGGGGAACCGAGTTTTTAAATGCTATAAAAGCCGCCCAAAACCCCTTCTTTTTTTTTTCTATCTTCTTCACCTTCAAGAACACCTTCAAAAGAAATCCAAAAATCTCAACTGTTTCATCAATTTATCGAGAGTTTGAAGCACTTAAAGCAATTTCGTGTTTGAAAGTGAGTCACAATTCTGTTTTCTCACATTATTATGCACTTTCATGTTGATTTCAGTACACTTAATCGAGTTAAAATGGGTTTAAGGTCTGAAAATGGCGCTTATCTTCGTCATTAAGCAACCGATGGGTTTTCTCAAAATCACCTTTTTGATCTAAAAAGTTCAAAGCATAAATTGTTTGTGGATTGTTTTGAGAATTTATTTATAAGTTAATCCAACATGCGTATCATGTTTTATCCGCGAGTTACAACTCGCGGATAACACTTCATCCGTATGAAGGGTCACAAATTTTCTAAGTTAAACATGCATCTCATGCTTTGTCCGCGAGTTGCAACTCGCGGATACCCTTTCATCCGCACAAACAATCAAACATTATCAAAGGTGCTTTAATCTGTCCAAGTCAAACTCGCGGTTAGAGCTTTATCCGCAAGTCACAACTCGCGGATATCACTCCACACGCAAGTCAACTTCAAGAGTGAATGTTTCCAAGTGTTTCTAAGATAAACCTGCGATTAAAGGACCACCGCAAGTTACAACATGCGGGTAACCTTTCATCCGCATGTTGGTGTGGTTTAAGACTTAGATTTCAATTTCAAAACTTATTCATCATTCAAAGTTTCATCCGAGAGTTGCAACTCTAGGATGACACTTCATCACAAGTTTTGGTCAAAACTTTTCTAAGCCTGGATTCCAAAGTGTTAAGCTCACTTGAATGTTCACTTGTTAAGAGGTTTTTAAGTCTTGTCGAAGGCTGTTTCTTGTGAATTAATCTGAGTTGGGACTGGTCTTGTAGACTTTGGTTATTTAGATGGACTTTTCTTACCGAGAAGTCTTCTGTAGAAGCCCATTAACTAATCAGATTAATTCTATCCAACGCCTAACACAAGAACCATCTCTGAACTAGTCAAATTTTCACTGCAATTACGTATCTAACTTTCAACTGTTTTGACAGGTACAATGGCATCTCATTCCCATTCTGGAGAGTATGTACCACTCCCGAGCCCCCAACACTCAGACCCTAACCAACAATCTGACAAGGAAATAACCTCGAGATCGGTTGCCCTACCCCACAGAGCCACAGAGCAGATTTTACCTTGATGAATGTGGCTAGAAATTAAACCCAACAACTTCCTGATAGACCCAGGTTTTCTATAAAAAATAGAGAAAGACCTAGACATTCGCCTCTCAAACCGAGTGCTTGAAGAAATAATGTTAGGCCACCGAATATCATATGGCCTTACCAACCGCCCTCGCCCACCTCAAGAATATGTCCAGCAATTCTGGCACTGGCTAACATATCATCCTAACCCTAACAACGATCACATTATCGGTAACATCGAGCACCATACTAAAGAAAATCCTTATTAGAATTTTTGCCACATTTTACGCCTCCTTCGCTGCCGCGATCTCCCAGACCGTCCTGAATACAATGAAGATTTGCCTGAGGAACAGATTTGCAGAGCATTCACCTACTGGGCTATGATGGCCAATTCCGTAAAGCATCAGAATTTTTATGGCAAAATCTCTTAGGCCACCGGTACTACACGTACTCTATCCTAGATCGCTGTCTAACAATAAAGGCCCCCGACGCTGATCGAGCAAGTCTACCAATCCTCCGGATCTTTCACAGCCTCGCATACAACTGCCATCAAAATTATGCCTGGTCGTTGTGGACCGAATTGATCGAAGTTATTTAGGCTAAAGGCACTCGTGGGGTTAGAAATTTTATCCCAGCCTAGCATTTTCTTCAACTTATCATCTCTCACTTCATGACTCATATTCCAGAGATTCTCCACCGTGATCACGACAAGGGGGTCAGAGACTTTCAGATAAAGTACTTTCATTATCCTATCTCTCCCCCCTGGGATTCAAGTCAGGCCAATTCTAAAAGAGCTCCTCGCGTATGTGGATCAAGAATCTCAGGCCATTAGGAACTTTAGAGAGAGAGTTACTCCAATGGCTCAGCCATGACCAGCTGCGCCTGCCCAAAAAGCCCACCCCGAGATGTTATGTTTAGGGGGAGAGGAGAGAGAAAATGTTGAAGAGAGGCATGAAGAGGGTAGAGGGCCTGAGATAGCAGAAAAAGGAGATCGAGAAAGTAAGGAAACACATATTGCTCATCTTTCTCCTTTAAGAATTCCATCTCCTGAGAATGATGATCAGGTCACTCCCCCCACCCAAGTTCCAACTCTCTCTCTCTCTCTCTCGAAGCTTTGCGAGAGATAATCAGGAATCGAGGGGGAGTTAGGACGATAGTTGTGTACGCCGAGCCACAAATAAGCCGGGCAGCCACATATGCTACTGACGCTCGTGTGTTGGCGCCGGTATTGAATAAGCCGCCACTAGCCCTGTGGCGCATACACAAACCTCACCAAGGCACTCACCGGCTTCTCAACAAGCCGGTGTTTCAATTTTCCACGGGGAACAAGCACATGATCTATCTGCAACTCATTTGGAGTTTGCAGATATTGAACAAGGCATACAACATCCCTAATCGTCACCTTTAATTCAAGCACAATCGAGTCTAGAGCTTGTTGTTATTGACAAATCTTTGGCTAGGACACTCGAGTCACTTCATAAGCAACGTCTGAGTGTCGTTGTCGGAACACTCGGAGCCGTGCACATTGAAAGTGCAATGGGATTGACGAGTGGAAGTCCTGTCAAGGCCACATCACGGCCAGCTATGAGCACAGGCCATCATGGGACCTCTACGGAGTCTCCCAAGATGCAAACAGAGAGCCTAAGTGGCCCCGGGTTACACCCAGACTCTGTGTCCAAAACTGAGTTTGCTGAGTTCAAGGCGTTCATGTCACAACAATTAAGTGACATGTTCACCTTTATGACTCAGCAACCATTAATTCCACAAGCTCCATCACTCGACGAAGCTAAGCACACATTCCACTCACTTCTCAAGGCCTCATCAAACCTATCTCCTACAAACTCCTTGATTCTGTAGATATTAAACAACAAAGCTTACGGGTCCTCATCTTCTCAATCAATAAATCCTTTGGTATATCAAATGGGTGAGCGCCTTAAAGTCATCGCCGAATCATGTCGAGTCGCTGCCCAGAGAACAAGGAGAAAACATGATGATCAGGAAGATACTGATCAGCATGAGAGTGAGAAAAGAGCTAGAGCTTCACTGATATATCTTTTAAGATATCATGAAATACCCCATTAGCTTCACTGATATGTCTTTTAAGATAGCATGCTGACTCCGATGTTGCACGATATGTGTGATTAGGCATATATATCGCTCATATGGTCTAAACCAGAGCCGGAAGACCTACCCAAGGATCAATCCACTTTAGTTTCTGTGAGTAAGGGTTCTCAGGTCAATTAGTTGAGGAGTTTAGTTACCACGGGGTACTAACAGGGTCGAGCATAGATAAAATGCAAATGAGAGGGGTTATCGAAAGGAGATTGGGGTGCATCATGAACTAACAATGCTACGCTTTCTATCTATCATTGAATTTTAAAAGTCAACCAGAGGGGTACAGTTGAAAAATGACGTGAGCTGAGGGGTGACAAATGATTAAAAGAAAAAGAAAATTCTAACGACACCGTGTCAGTCTGTTGGGTTTCCTACATCGACGACCAAATTCCATGAGTTGGATTAGGTATTGAACAAGATGTCATGGAGCCAGTGACCCATGCACCTAACCCCCCTAGCTACTCAGTTGTCTCGTAAAAGACTTTTGTTTCAATTCACACAGAGTTATATCACATACTTTATTGACATATCATTTGGATATTATTGATATTGAAACAAGGAAGACATCCTCTCCAGTCTCCGACTTCAGTTGATGCACTTTGAGTCTAGAGCTTAATGTTATAGGCTTCTAGGACACATGGAGTCTACAGTCTACGTGACTATAAATAACTTGTCTACCGAGACAAAGCCGAAACAAATATGAGTGATTCCTTCATGATAAAGGATTTCACGATGATTATTTGGAAATCCTACCATTGTTAATGTCACGTCAGCGATGAACATAGGTCACATAGACTTAGTCTATTGTGCAAACAGAACTCCTATGTAGAATCTGGATTGTTACTTACAAATGAATTTGTTTCAGTTTCTTATATTCAGGTTGCAAAGCCATTAACTTCACCGTAATATCCTTTTGGTCCTTAATATTTTATAACGAGGGAGAGATTATTGTTTTTGATGGGGAGAGAAAGTTTTATGATGTAAATGTTTATATTTTGTTATTGAGGGAGAGAGTTACTGATTGAGTTTGTAGCATGAGAGAGATAAGTAACTCTGTGTCTGTAATGTTCTTAAATGTAATATTTCCTTTCTGAGTTTGTAATCATCTACTTCGAAAAAGAAAGAAGATTTGAAGACACATTGAGGTTACTGATTTGAAGTGGAGAGCTAAATGGATCACATGATGATCATAATCCTCATGATCATCATGAAGGGGAGAATGTTTTGAAAAGACTTGCAAAGTATGCTGAAGTTCTTGACGGGAGAAAGAGCTACTAAATGCAAGGGGAGAGCCACCTATCTGAAAGATTAAAGGAGAGAGTCATCTGAAGAAGATCAACGAGATACTTCAAAGTTTAGATATCAGAGTTACTTCAAAGTTCAGAGATAAGAGTTTAGAGCCCAAGACTTCAGAAGAATACAAGCCTTGATTACAAGAAGGGGGAGATTGTTAGAAATTTTATTTCTTGTAATTCAAGCTTGTGTAGTCGTGCTTAATTGTAAATTTTTAATTACACACAAAAAGGAGAGATTGTTAGCCCTAAAATAGTGTATAATTAAATATAGGGTTAAGATCATTTTTGACCATCCAACTTTTATATTTGTCTTATTTAACCATTAAACTATTTTTTTTACACATTTAGCCATTAAACTTGTTTTTATGTACATATTTAACCACTAAACTATTTTTGTCCATCTGTAACCACTGAAATCATATACATTTAGCCACTAAACTATCACATTTTGTACACATTTGACCACTAAACTATCATAAATTGTACACATTTGACCATTAAACCATCGTACTTTGTACATATTTAGCCATTACTTTTAATCATTTTCCCAAAATAGAACATGAAACTATAGTTTAATGGCTAAATGTGTACAAAAAAAATAGTTTAATGGTTAAATGAGACAAATATAAAAGTTGAATGGTCAAAAATGACCTTAACCCGTAAATATATTAAAAGTCTAGGTTCAATATATAAATATGAATAGTTTACTTTGTGGGGAATCTTAATTTCCTAGACTTTGAGGGGAGTGTTTGGACGAACCCCCAATTTAAGGATAGGTATAAATAATCTTTTTCTCCTAGGGTTTTGGAGAAGCCTCCAAGTAGCCTCCACCCTAAGTGTATGGTTTTTAGTGTGAAAGTTCATAGAGATTTAGTGTCTAAAATACTCTCTTTGTAATCTTCATATTCTTAATAGAAATCGTTTGGTTATTGAGTTTCAGTGCAAAATATACTGGGAATCAAAGTTGTCATGTGTTCAACACATCGACTGTGTTAAAAGATACCTTTCAAAGGCGGTTTATATTTTAGTATTAGTTTTTTCACGACATTAGTATTATTACTAGTGTTATCAAATAATATTGAAAAAACTCTTTTTAGTTTATAATTATTTATTGCATCTCGTAACATTAAAAATAAATTTTGACTCGTGTGAGGATACTCAAAGTTTTTAAAAGCAGCCGTATGTTTCATCATTTGCCATGTTATAGGATCTACCCAATGTGCAGTAACACAAAGGGATGAACCGGGCAAACCATGAGGATCCAACAAAACATCGATTGTTAAGTTTACACTTGTATTTAAAAATTTAAATCCGTTTGTAGTTCTATTTTAGCCTTTTTCCATAATTTCATACAATCACGTTTAAGAGTAGCACAGCTTACTTGATTATATCACGATTGAAGAGTGTTTTGGATCACCTTAGTCAATCGCGGGTTGTCAAAGTGATTGAACGACAAACCTTCTGGAATCATAAAGCACGCAAATTCTTGAAGACACCGCCCCGCTGAGTATGCAAAAATACTCCAATCCAGTGACATAGATGCTTGTCCCTCTTCCGGAACAGATTTGAGTCCTTGGCAATATTTTTCTGTATGCATCTTCAACGACGTGTTGGATCCTGTTTTCAAAAGATGACCGCAATTTTTACATTGCGCCTTCATCGAGCCATTCGACAACTTCATCATATTGTAATTACACAAAACTTTAGGGTTTCGGCTTGTTTCTAATACTTCAATAATCTATGGTGTAGAACCAATACCGGTGGAAGCGCTAGAACTTTGAGTTACCATTTTTTTTAGCGTTTTTTGAATTTTCAGTATCAAGAATGCATTTTAAGAGAGTTTTAGTGTTGTGACTAAACCAAACTCACCATACATATTTATAGGATGTTAGGATGGCAAAATGGTGAAAAAAAAAGCCAAAAAAAACAGCTAGAAATTAAAAAAAGGCTATAATTCCAAACTGGTTTGTCAACCTGGGCCGGTCAAACCCGACCCGAACCAGTTTCCAACGGCTATATCTCAAACCGGTTCCAAAACTCCGGTTTTTGCAAAAACCGAACAGATTTGGGTTTTAGTTTTCTTTAAACGACAACCGTAGACTGGAGGCCAAATTTATGACTTTGATGCAAGTGACCAAATCAATGTTACAATATGTTGTGGAGTTCACTAGTTTGAGCTTGTTTACACCTCATCAACTCGACACTGAGGAAAGGAAGGTAACCAGGTTCGACTATGGTTTGGATTTAGAAACAAGGCGGACAATGAGCAATGTCTGATACCCCACGTTTGTTAGCCTACTAGAAGCTTCCATAAATGTTGAACAGATCTAAATGATGTCCAGATATTTGATTGGGTCCTCTACTGCTGTTGTTAATCCTACTCAACCTTCACCACTGAAATGTTATCGTGAATGGGGTTATTCAGGGTCTTCTCGGTCATCACAGTAGTTTCCGCAACAATCATTTTGCCGACCTTCTGCTTCACCAAATCGGGGTCGTGCATTCTCGATCAACACGGAGCCACAATACTGCCACAATTGTCGACTTTCTCATTGTGGTCGATGCACCATTGGTCGTCCCTATTTCTGTTGTGGAGAATTGGGACATTATCAGAACGAATGTCCGCAGAAATTCAATGCTTGCCAGAAGTGTGGAAAATGGGGGCATTACAGTTGAAACTGGAAGAAAGAACATCAGCTGACCTGTCACTACTCAATCATTTAGTGGATCAAGTGGTGGTTCAGTTACTCGCAGAAACCAGCCACCAAGGGCACCTGCTCATGCATTTCAGATCACTACAGAGAAAGCTAAGGAAAATTGTTAGGCACAAAAAGGCCTCAATCAAACCAGTTCCATATTATAGGGGGAGATTATAAATCAAACCTGTTTGATACACTTAGAGGTATAATTTAAGGCCTGTTAATGCCTTATTGAGACCTGATAAGTGATTTGCAATATAAGACTAAAGTTGTTCACCCTGTTACATTAGTTGTAACTTGGCAGATTGGACAAGCTTTCCTAAACTGTTGGACAGGTTTGGCAGAAACTGTCTACACTATTCATTCCTGTTGAGCAGCTTGGACCCAATCTAAGTGTTCTGTTCTTTGTGAACAGATTCAGTTCTTTGTGAATAGGTTGTACACTTTATGGAATGTGTTTCCATGTCATCATGTAAAGTCTTGGACGTGAAGATCAGTTTACAAGTCGAAGACAATGTGGAAAATCAGAAGCTGCTTTCACAGCCTAAGCTGTTCTGATACATAAAGACAGAGTGGATATTTGAAATGGGTGACAGACCATTTCTTATATCGAAATGGCTATCCAAGAACAGGAAAGGATTAAAGTTGACATTCCCCTTTAAGGTAAAGCTATATGCAACATAAGACAAAAAGGAAATGACAAAGATTCTACTACAAAGGGACAAATTCTGTTTTGTCAGAATATGCAGAAAAAAACCTTGTCTTTTTGCAAAGGCACTCCACTATCTCTGCGTTGAATGAGGAAGGTTCACTGTGATTCTATGAGTGAGTATAAAAGGAAGCTTCTAAGGAATGAGAGACAACCAAGAGAGAGATATCCAGAATGTGCAAAATAATTATGTTTTCATAGATGCAAGTTCTGCCCAAAAAAGAATAGTTAGTGTGTCTTATACTGTTCTTATTCTAAGCCGTCTGTCTGTCTTGTAAAACAGTGAGTGCATCCTAATGAGTAAATTCATTGTAACTAGTCTGAGTGAGTCTTAGATTAGTTGTTCATCTGTTGTATAATCATCTCTGTTTAAATTATTCCGCAGTTCAAGCTTATTTGTAATTAACACCTTGTTAATATATCAATACAAACTTTGAGAAAAGTGTGTTGAAATTTTTAAATAGCTGTATTCACCCCCCTCTACAGCATACTATAGCATACTTGGGAAACCTGTTGGGACCTAAAAAATCCTAAAGTATTCACTGGTATGTTCATTGTTAACTCAATGCCTGCACGAGTATTATTTGATTCTTGTGTCAATTAATCTTTTGTGTCTACTTCTTTTTTTCGACAACTGCCTATGCCTGTGTCTAAGTCATCTGTTGTATTAGACATTGAAACTACTTGTAAAATTCAAGTTAAAGTAGACCAAGTGTATCGTAACTGTACTCTGGTAATTGAATATGCAGTCTTCAATCTTGATTAAATTCCGATTGAGTTCGGCGAAGTCGATATAATAATTGGGATGGATTGGCTGACTGAGAATGAGGCTCAGATTGTTTGTAATAAGAGAATGATAAAGATAACTACTCCGGATGGACGATATATTTGCATATACGGTGAAAGGAGAAGAAGGGGTATTTGCTTGGTTACTGTTGCTATGGACCGAAAGCTGGTTGCTAAGGGTTGTGAGATGCTTTTGGCATATTCTATTGATGCCAAGGAATAAAAGAAAATCATGGTCGATGTGCCTGTAGTGTCCGATTTCCCGGATGTGTTTCCGGAGGACTTGTCTAGTGTCCCACCTGATAGGCAAGTTGAATTCCGTATTGAGTTGATCCTTGGAGCCGCACCGATAGCGTGTTATCCATATCGTCTTGCACCGTCAGAAATACAAGAGATGATGAAACAACTTCAAGAGTTATTGGATAAGGGCTTCATTCAACCAAGTTCTTCATCGTGGGGAGCGTCTATACTGTTTGTTAAAACAAAAATACGGCACCATGAGGATGTGCATCAATTACCGAGAGCTGAACAAAGTAACGATAAAGAACAAGTATCCATTGTCAAGAATTTATGACCTCTTCGATCAACTTCAAGGTGCGAGTTATTTCTCCAATGTCGATCGGCGATTGGGTTACCATCAGTTGAAGGTCCATGAGGAGGATGTACCGAAGACGACATTTAGGACTCGGTATGGTGTATTGTGTTTAATTTACTACTAATATTATTTCTATTATCAATCAATTTTTTTCTTATGATTTTAAGTAATTATATCATTACTAGTAACGGTGTTGTATTTTTTTCGACTATCATTATTCATTAATATTATAATTCTAATATTTTTTTGTAGTATTTTATGATTATTATTAAAAATGATTTCCTTATATGATTTTCATTACGATTGATTTATTATCATTATTATTTGTTTGTTAAATGTTAAACGCTTTATGATTGCTATTATGATTTCTGTTAGTTTTATTTTAGTATTTATAAAAAACACAATTTTTGTTATCAATGGCGTGTATATAAATTTATTCTTTTGTGAATATCATCATCATCACCATTATTATTATTATTATTATTATTATTATTATTATTATTATTATGATTATTATTATTATTATTATTATTATTATTATTATTATTATTATTATTATTATTATTATTATTATTATTATTATTATTATTATTATTATAGTGTAAGTCCCAGAAGGTTTTCCTAGTATGTTGTTGTAAGCTGTAGAGAGGGGTGTATACAGCTATTTAAAATTTCAACACACTTTCTCAATGTTTGTATGTATATATCAACAAGTGTTATTTACAAACAAGTTTGAACTGCAGAATGGATCAAACTGAGATGACAGATGACAACAGATGAACAACTAATCTAAGACTCACTCAGACTAGTTACCGTAAATACACTCACTAAGATGCACGAACTCTTTTACAAGACAGACAGACAGCTTAGAACAAGAACAACTTGGACACACTAACTATTCTTTTCTGGGCAGAACTTTGCATGCATGAAAACACAATTCTTTTGCACGTTCTGGATATCTCTCTCTTGGTTATCTCACATTCCTTAGAAGCGTCCTTTTATACTCACTCAAAGAATCCCAGTGAAACTTCCTCATAGTGGAGTGCCTTTTACAAAAAGACAAGACTGATTTCTGCACATTCTGATAAAACAAAATTTGTCCTTATGTAGCGGAATCTTTGTCTTTTTCTTTTTGTCTCCGTTGCAAAGAGCTTTACCTTAAAGAGGAATGTCAACTTTAATAATTTCTTCTTCATATATAGCCTTTTTGATATAAGAAATGGTCTGTCACCCATTTCAAATATCTTTTTTGTCTTCATGTATCAAAACAGCTTAGGCAGTGAAAGCAACTTCTGATTTCCACTTTGTCTTCGACTTAGAAACTGATCTTCACGTCCAAGACTTTACATGATGCCATGGAAACAAATTCCATATTGTGTATAACTCGTTCACAAAGAACAGGTTCTGTTCACAAAGAACAGAACACTTAGATTTTGTCTAAGTTGTTTAACATGCATGAGCAGCGTAAACAGTTTATGCCAAAGCTGTCCAAAAAACTAGGATAGCTTTGGCAATCTACCAAAGTTACAACTAATGTAACATGGTGAGCAGCTTTGGGCTTATATTGCAAATCACTTTTCAGGTTTCAATAAGGCATTATGAGGCCTTAAATTATACCTTTAAGTGTATTAAACAGGTTTGCTTAATAATCTCCCCCAATGATATAGAACAGGTTTGATTAAGGCCTTTTTGTGCCTAACAATTTCCCCCTATTTACAATTATCAGCCTAAGTTAATTCTATCAGTGATCACTATATATTTTTACGTTACATTTGTTGAGATGAATGTACAACATTTGAAGTAAAGTAAAAGATCAGTTTGTATATACTGATATTGATTTAAACAACATATGTTTTTACATAAGTGCAACTGATGCACTGAGATGGATTACAACAAATGTAAATAAGTACAACTAATGTACAAGGAAAGTTCAACATATTCGGACTGTTGAAGTTGGGAGCAAACAATGGTAAGCCTGTCCAACTAATGCACAGCTTCCATTCTTTATCTACTCATCACCAGATGGACCTTGAAGTTGTTTTTGTTGTTCCTTCTGATAATAATGTTCCATAGTGTCATCAGTTTCTTCTATCTCATTCCTTAGGAACATGAAGTCTGCACTCTCAAGTTCTCCTCTTTCATCACAAAGTCTTAAGTTGTTCCCAAATGATGGCTCTCCATTTTGCATGCTGTTCAAAAGCATTTGAATGTCTGAAAGCAATGACTTGCTTAAGACCAGCCTTATGAAGATCTGAAGCTCTCTGGAAACGTATTTTCTTTGTAAAGGGGTCCACAAAGAATACCCCTAGTTCAGGCTGTTCAATGAATTTGCCCTCTTCATGTTCAACTCCCTTGGGCAGGTTATGATCGATCCCTCTGATTTCAACAGCATACATAACCTATTCAATCAATATGATCAGCTCCTCAAGCTCTATATCCATCCTTTGTCTCCTAGTGTAAAGTCACCTCTGTCATGGATCTGATCTTGACGCGACGCCGTCCAACGAGTGCTGAATCTTCGTTTGTGGCTAAACAGATCGATCACACACGGAAACCGGAGACGAACATTATGACAGTCGATACAACGAACGACCCGACACGGTGTATTTCTCTGAATAAAATGAATTAACCAATAGTTATAGAGATAAAGTTCGAACTTAAAAAATTAAGTTCGTTTAGGCCCAAGCCCACGAACTCCAATACCCTACGAACTTAGCTTCACTATGTTTGTCTGGGTATGGATAAGTTTGAACCCTTGCCTTTGAACTTATTCTAGATATTAATCTAGAACTTATCTTTGAACTTATCATGCAAATGTAAACATTATACACAATCATGATCAAACATATGTGACTTGTATTAATAAAGCCTGATTTATTACAAATGACTATTTATTACATACCTAGACTGCTATCGTCACACAGGGTGTACCAACAGACTCCCCATTAACGATAGCTTCTAGTTAGATATTCATTACCCTATAGAACTAGGTTTATTCAAAATACTACCTGCAAACAATCCCTGCTATACACAAACCTTTACAACTTTTTGATATTTTCTGCCTTCATACTTCATATGCTCATTAAACGAGATTCCTTGATCATGAAGCTTGAGCAGATCATTCTTTGACAAGTTGACCAGATGTAAGGGATCATACACCTTCAAAATCACTTATTCATCCTCATCTTCAATCACTGCTTCACATGTCTCACTGTCAACATACCACCAGGTGAGTTTACCTAAGACATCATGAGGTATTAGCTTTAGAGGTACTTTCTTTAGGCATCTAACTGGCTTATAATACATCTTCATACAAGGCTTTCCAATTAGAGGATCTATTCTTGTATGGTCGATTACTCTCTTGCCCATTCTTGGATTAGGCTTTAAAACTTCCTAGGCCTTCCTTCCCTTCTGATAATCTTTGCAATCACTTCAGCGTAAGGATCGTCTCCGATGTTGACGAGCTCTTTCCAGGCTAAGGCCTTTATCTTAACTTTAGGTATGGAGTTGAAGTCCTTCAGTCTTCTCCTCTGATATTGTAGACCATCCTTTCTCTTAATAATAAAAAGCTGGAGTTCTCGATCATAGAACCAACTAAGTATGCTCTAAGACAGCTTTCCAGAACTAGGCACTTTCATGTTCTCCTTTAATGACAAAGCCTTCTTCTCTGTCCTGAACCACAACTTTTTCTTTTCTTCAGCTGTGAGTTCCCTATCAGGCACTTAGATTCTGATTCAGCGTTCAAGGCAGCTTTAAGCACCTCGATGTCAATCAGATTCTGTTCTGCAGTCGTATACGCCTCTGTGATAGGTTGTTTCTGGATAACCATCTCATCAGCCTCGTCTTCTTCATCAACTAGGACTTCATCATCTGATTTCCAATCTGGAACATTTTCTGGCACAAACTCTCCTTCTTCAAGTTCTTCCAGATCGTCTTCAAAGTCAAAATTCACATCCTCATCGTCATCTAATCCGGCTAAGGCTCCAATCATTTCTTGCTCAACGAGCTCTGACGCTTCGGGAGCCTTACCTTTTTCTTTATCTCCTCCTGATCCCGATGATCCAGGCTCCCCCTAAGTTCAGCTTGCTGAGCAGCTTCATGTAGAAGATCTGCAAGTTCACTGTCTTTCTTTTGAGTATCTGGGTCACCACCTTCATCAACTCCATTTCTACGAACTCCCCTTAATTCATCGCCCCGACAACTACTCTCCCTTGAGCTTGAAGTTCTTTCAATATTTATTGTACAAGGGTCTGAAGAGTCAATATTTGAGATTGTTGGGCAATAAGTGTTTCTTGTTTAGTAGACACCGTTTGCTGAAGCTGATTGTTCTCCTGCTCTAATCTCGAGTTGTGTTGCTGCAGCTCATTCACAGCTTGCGAAAGCTGGAAGATTTGGACTGTCTGGAAATCTACCTTGCCTTTCAATTATGAGAATCTTTGGTGGCAGAAGATGGAACAGATGTTCATGGAGTAGTGGTTGATGTAAGTGGAGCGGTGGGTGTGGCGGACGAAACGACAGTTGAGGTAGATGGAGCTTCTTGGATTATTCTTTGACGCTTAGCTCTCTGTTGACTTGTAATCGACGCTTCCTCTTCCAAAACAAAATCTGTATCTCCTTCGTCTTCATCTCTGACAGCAGGATGTGTTAATTTACGTCTGCTCACAACAAGCCTAGATCCAAGTCTTGCAAAATAGGTGGATGGATTAGCGGCTTCCCTTAGCTCTTCTTCTGAACTAGAGTCTGAATCTCATTCGGAAGCCGTCTCTACTTGACCTTCTATCGCTTCTTGACCCTCTGTTCCTTCAATTGTAGCTACTGGAGGCTGATAATCAACAATTTGCCTGTAAATATCGTCCATATCGGTAGGCGGCTCCAAAATTTCATTAACCAGCTGCTCAGAGATATTTTCCTGAGCTGCTGCGCCTTGCTCAAAGATTTCTTCCAAAGTTTGCGCCCTTTGGTCAGTCTAGGGTTCCGATGTGGACGACCCAGCTACCGCTGTCGTTGATTTTGAACGAGGAAGTTTCCGAGCAACCGGAGCTAGCTGTGCCGGTGCTTGTTGCTGTGGAGCTTCATTTATCCAATCATCTCCCTCTAGAGCGACAAAATCGGGATCGATGATTGCGCCGAATAATGGAGCCACTTAAGGCCTCACTTGTTCTGCCCTTCTAGCATTGTGAGATTGGCAGTCTGCGAAGATTCGCTTATCAATGACGGCTACTGACATCTATTCTGGAAATGTCGGTAATTCTGGCAGAAAATGTCTGATGATCATCATGATAAACCTCGGATACATCAAAAACCTTTCACGGGTTGGAGCAGAGATTTGGTGAACAAACTCCCCAAAGAAAAACTGAGAAAAACTGTACGGCTTGTTGTACACCAAAGAGATCATTGCTGATTGTAGCTTAGACACCATTGTATCAAAACAATCCTTCTTGGGTGCAAAGCAGACCATTATTACATGCACCAGATAGCGCCATTGGCCTATAAACCCTCTTTTTACGTATGATGCCTTCGTAATATCTTGAGTGTATCCCATCCTTAAGAAAGTCGCCTGCCTGATGGGAGCTGTGTAGCCTATGGGACCATCTTCTTGTTCTATCGTCCCCAACTACAGAATAGTACGCAGATGATAAGCTGAGAACGCAATTGGTCTTCCACCGACTGTGGCCCTTAGAAGCGTCGGAACAGCGGTGCAGTCAACTTGTAGCGATTGCAAGAATTGGCGAACATACGAGAGAATGATCTGCGGGTTATGCGTGAGCGCATATGCCACCCGTGATTGTGACAGGAATTCAAGCATCCGTCTATAAGGCGGAGCCTCTAGAAGCTGAAGATCAATAGCCATAATCATGTTATGCTTATTGAAAAAAGCACGATCTCCCATATCTGCACACAAATCAAACATTTAAAATTTTAGAAATTAATGTTGGAAAAATTTAAGTTATTCAAACTTGTTTAAATTCAAACTTGATTATGTTCGAATTTGAACATCTTCGAACTTACTTAAAATCGAGAATATAATTCCTTCGAACTTACTTAAGTTCGAACAGTGTTTTGATCTTCGAACTTATTTATGCTCGAGAAATGTATTCGAACATGTGTGTCTTCGAACGTATAGATATTTTTGAAAAGTTCGAATATAAAGAACAAGTTCGAAGCCGGTTAGAACAAGTTCGAAGTCGGCTAGTTGAACATCAAAACTCATGATTTAATCCTTTTTAGACTTAAATGGCCAATGAATCTAGTCCTAAAAGTATCTAATCGAGTTTATTGAGGTTCCTTTTTAAGTTTTATAAACTTAAACTTATAGTTGGTAACCCTATAGTTTTCGGTCATTTAAAACCTAAAATACACGATTAACGTCCATTTAACCTCACAATAAGTACTTACTTTTCTGTTTAGAAGTAAACCTAAAGTGAAATCTTGTAATTTCGAGTGCAAATAGTTGAATCTTCGTGAAACAGGGATCAAATTCGAAAACTCGACTAGTTCGAGAAGAAGTTCGAAATTGTCGGATAAGTTCGAGAGTACAAGTTCGAATGTAGGTGCATTAAATGAACACTGTTGACCTATTTATATTCAAACTGCTTCGAACTTATGTTAAGTTCAAACTTGCAGCAAGTTCAAATGTAACTTCGAACTTAGCTGATGTTCGAACTTAACTGAAAATTTTGAAATTTCTTGAATTAAATCCAACTTTTTCAACTTTTTCACTTGACGGAATTTTTCCAACTTTGCGAGACATTCACACTAAGCAATAGATTATCACGTAATTTTGTTTCTCCAACTAAAAATACATCCTAGTAATTTTGACCTCATTCTTATTTATTAAAAATAAGATAATAAACTAAAATAAAATTAAATTAAAATTAAAATTAAAGTAAGCTGAAAATAAAAATATACTAACAGAATATTTTTGCGAGATACTCGAAGAAGGTTCAAACAGATAGCGGTGTCAAACGCACTTTCAGTATTTCACTTTCACACTTAGGAATTTTTTATTCCTTTGATTTTTTGTCGTAAGATACACTTCAAGGTGATTGTCGGTATGTTTTTCCTTTTAAACATTCAACACTTTGGAATTTCTTTTGGCCTTTTTATTTATCAAGAAACTACCTTACGTATACCATACTTAGACATACTATAATGATCAAGGCAAACACATGATGATTATGACTTTTTTGTATTTGCAAATTATCTTTATAAGGCAAGCGGCGGACACAGTTCTGTATTTATATACAACATAGTGTTTTAGTTTGTCTTCGAGTTCCTCTTATGTTAGCAAGACAGCGGTAACAGGTCTGTACTTACGTACAACAAAGCGACATATCTTGCTAGTTTAAGTCAACACAGCGGTGACAGGTCTGTACTCTCGTACAACAAAGCGACTTGTTTTGACTTCCGTTACTTTTAAAACATTTTCTTTCTTTGTTTAAGATGTATTTTGATGAAGCTATACATCCCCCAGATAAATTTGCATAACTCATTCATAATCATTGTCTGTATGTCTCTAACATAGAAATTAAGACCTTTTGGTCATACATCTAAGTTAGTTACACATATGACATTTTCTTGATTATTTTATTAGCTTTTAGGAGTTCCTTCATGTATTATGCCTACCAACACATCAGACAAGAATGTGTACATCACATAGATTTTATGGTGCATTATGTGTGAAAGCTTAACACTTAGAGTTTGTTAGACTGTGCAAATTTTGGTCACTTTGATCCTATGATTCTAAGACATCTCTCATTTTTCAATATTCTCCTTTTTTGAAATTTTTATGGTTTTCTCTCGTTTTTCTTTTGTTTTTCATTTTTCAATAAACTAATATACTACAAAAGAAAATCTACTATAGTCAAGTTACTCCGGATTACGCATGCCATATAGTTGAACTAACAATTCAAAGCGTGATCTATCAAATGCTTATGTGAAAAGATCCGCATTATTGTCTTCCGTTGGAACTTTTACAAGTTTTATCAAGTTTTTCTCAGCACATTCACGTATAAAACAATGTCTTATGTCTATGTGCTTAGTCTTACTGTGTTTAACTGAATTATTTGTTATGGAACTAGTAGACTGATTGTCTATCCTTATGGTAATATGAGTATAAGTAAAACCGTAATCCCGCAATTGTTATTGAATCCATAGAACGGTGAACAACAATTACCAGCAGCTACATACTTGGCCTCGCACGTTGATACGACTACCGAAGTTTGTTTCTTGCATTGCCAAAATACGAGCCTCCCTCCAAGGAACTGACAACCTCCAGTCGTTGATTTCCGTTTCAAGCTACATCCTCCATTGTCTGAATCCGTGTACGCCTCCAATTCCAGATCTCCATCAGCATGATACCAAAGTCCCAGCTTCGGTTTCGACTTCAGGTATCTCAGAATCCGCTTCACGGCTTTCATATGCATCTCTTTTGGATTAGCTTGAAACCTGGCACAAATACACACAACAAACATTATGTCAGGTCTAGAAGTAGTTAAATACGTAAGTGACCCGATCATGGCCCGATATAAAGTCGGATCCACATCAGTATCACTATCTGTACCCTGTCCGAGATTATGATTCACTTGAATCGGAGTACTGAAATGCGCGGTCAGCTTTGTTCCTTCCATCCCGAAGCGTTATAAAATGTCATAGACATATTTCGTCTGATAAATAAACATGTCTTCTTTCCTTTGTTCAACTTGTAAACCGAGAAACAATTTAGCTCTCCCATAGCACTCATCTAAAACTTCGACTTCATAACCTTTTCAAATCCTTGCACACTTGCTCGTTTGACAACCCGAAGATGATGTCGTCCACGTACACTTGTACCAGAATAAAGTCTTCACCTTTCCTTTTCACGAATAGTGTACTATCAATTCTCCCTCTCTCAAACTTATTGTCTAAGAGGTGAGTTGACAGTGTCTCATACCAAGCCCTAGGTGCCTGATGTAATCCATACAGAGCCTTATCAAGTCGATATACTCTGTCGTGATACTTGGGATCAGTAAACCCTGGCGGTTGTTCGACATACACCAATTCCTTGACCTTACCGTATAAGAAGGCACTCTTTACGTCGAGTTGATATACCTTAAACCCTTTGAAGGATGCGAAAGCCAGAAACAACCGAATTGCCTCAAGCCTCGCCACTGTTGGAAACACTTCGTTATAATCTATTCCCTCTTCCTGGTTGAACCCTTTTACCACGAGTCTTGCCTTGTTACGAGTAACTATGCCTCGATCATCCTGTTTGCACTTAAAGACCCATTTGGTCCCTATAGCAACATCTCCTCGAGCCAACGGTACTAACTCCCACACTTCAAGCTTTCTGAAATGTGACAGTTCCTCTTGCATAGCTTCAATCCAAGAGTTGTCTTTCAGATCCATTTGCACATTTTTTGGCTCTACTTATGAGATGAAACACGAGTATAAACACGTGTGAAACGCCTCGGAGTCGTTTATCATCGATAACAGCACTGTGTTATTATTCAAACTACTCCTAGTTCTCACACCGGCATGTGGATTCCCTATGATACCCTCAATTGGATGATACTTATTTATTCTCGATATTTCAATCTCATCGACATGAAGATTATCTCCCAAATTCGATCCTATTTCACCTACTCGGGGTTATGACTTCAGAAGGAGTAACTTCTTCCTCAAGATCACTATCTTCAGAGGTAGAACCAATTGTCTAATTCTCATTCGTAGGTAATTCAGGTTCATTAGTTGCTGGAGACCCATCTTGTTTCGTTGTAGTCTCAGATGTTGATGGAATGCATGATCTTGGAAAACCTCTACACTCTTCGTTTAGATTCAATGATGAGAAGCCATTTTCCACAGAACCTGCATTTCCACTAAACGGTATGTTAAATGATTCAAACACAGAGTCATAATCAAATAACTATTCAGGACCAGTTTGGGGTTCATGTGAATAACTTGTTACGTCAATGTTAAACATAATTTCAATTTTACCATTTGTTTTGTTAAAAACCCTCTTGTTTGGTGAATTAGGAACATAATCTAGGAAGTATCCTCGTCAGCCTTTTCACCAAACTTAGGTTGATGTTTTGTTTTCAATAAAGTATACAGTACCCCAAACGGTTCAAAGCCAGTCAAATTTGGTCGTCTTTTATTTAGAACTTCATAACAGGTTTTGTTCAGTGATTTGACAGTAAGGACCCAGTTTAAAACATGACACGCGGTATTTACTACCTCCCCCCAAAACATGGTAGGAAGCTTTGAATCTGAGAGCATGGTCATTGCTGCCTCAATCAAAGTCCTTATCTTACGTTCTGCCATCCCATTTTGTTGTGGCTCATAAGGTGCACTAAATTGATGCACTATGCCTTTAGTTAGGCAATATACACCAATTACTGCATTCTTAAATTTTGTTCCGTTATCACTCCTGATACCTTTTACCCTTGTCCCGTATGAGTTCTCGACTTGGTCTAAGAACCTAATTAGCGTGCCTGCTGTTTCGTCCTTTCTACCTAAAAAGAAAACTCAAGAGAAATGTGAGTAATCATCTGTAATAACTAAACAAAACCAACTACCACCTATGCTGCTTATTTTGATTGGACCGAAGAGATCCATATGCAGCAAATCGAAGGTGGAAGCGATCGAGTCTTAAGTCTTGGACTTGTGTGACTTCTTATGTTGTTTTCCCTTTTTGCACGGTACACACTTGTCTTTGAACTGAAAACTTTTCAGTGGAACACCTTGCACCAGTCCATTTTTCGTGATGTAGTTCATCTTCCTTAGGTGCAAGTGTGCCATGCGTTTGTGCCACAGTAGAGATTCGGACTCTGAAGCTTTAGATACTAGACAAATCCTTCCCATTGATGAGTCTGACACATTCATCTCCATCATGTACAGATCATTCACCCTTGGGGCTCTCATCATGATCCACTCTTCAGGTATTTTGAATCTCGGCTTCAGCACTAACGCATCATTTTTAGTAAAAATAACGGAATTCCTTCTAGCACAGATCTGAGAGACACTAATGAGATTGTGATCAAGTTTATCAACATGGTAAACTTGATCAAGTGTGATTGTCCCATTAGTGACCACTCCTGTTCCAGTCATATTTCCTCCCTTGTTCCCAGCAAATGACACAAAGCCCTTGTTCCCTCCCTTGAAGTCTGTCAGTAGACTCCTTTCCCCAGTCATGTGACGAGAGCAACCACTGTCGATGAACCACTTGTTGTTAACACCTGTAGTTAGCTCCTGCACATGAAAGAAAACTGTATGGTCTTGACACTACAGATCTATCCTGACGCGACACACACCAACGAGTGCGGAATCCTCGTTAGCGGCTTGACGGATATAACACTCACACGAAACACGGAGACTACCACGGCGTTGTACGATCGACCACGAACGAACCTACGCGATGATTCTCTCCGAAAACACTCTGATAACACTGATAAACTCGAGATCGCCCTTTTGCTTAATCTCACACGAATTCTGCAAAAGTCCTCTAATCATTCGAGTTAATCCCTAAATATAGCAGTCCATTCGAGTTTGTCATTGGACAAACACGAATCCAGGCCCAAGGCCCATTCGAGTTTGTCTACATGACACATTCAAATTTACCTCCCATGTTAAATTCGAATTTATCCTATATTCGAATTTCACATGTTCAACTTCTATTTGAATATATGATTTAACTTATGTTTGAATTAATCTTTGGACTTTATGTTTGAACTTCTTGTATTACGTTACATCAAGTTCAAACATACAGACAATAACTATCAAACACATATAAACACATATCAAACACTAGTTAGTATTCAATACTTTTAGACAAAATCTAATACGACTTAGACTGCTATCGACAAACAGGGTGTACCAATAAACTCCCCCTTCACGATAGCTTCTAACTCTTTACATTTTGATTAAGAACTAGATTTATTCAAAGTACTGCCAGCATACAATCCTTGCTCAACACATACTTTAACTACATTCTGATACTTTCTAGCCTCATTTTCCATATGTGCATCACTTGAGATTTGATGAGTGTACAGCACTTGCAGGTCATCCTTGGAAAGATTCACTAGGTGCAGTGGATCGTACACTCTAAGAATTACTTTTTCTTCAAAGTCCTCCATCACTGCTTCACCTGCTTCACTTTCCACGTACCACCAATTGAGATTTTTCATGACGTTCTGTGGCATTGGCTTGATAGGTACTTTCTTCAGACATCTAACTGGTTTATATTGGATTTTCATCCACGGTCTACCAGTTAGAGGATCAATTCAAGTATTGTCCATTACTCGTTTACCAACTCTTGGATTGAGCCTTTCAAATTTTCTCAACCTCCCTTCTTTTCTGATGATCTTAGCTATGACTTCAGCATAAGGGTCGTCGCCGATATTTATGAGCTCCTTCAATGCTAACGCCTTTATTTCAACTTTTGGCAAGGAATTGAAAGCTTTCAGTCTTCTTCTTAGATACTGGAGGCCATCCTTTCGTTTGATAATGAATAGCTGCAGTTCTCGATCAAAAAACCAGCTTAAAATATTTCCCGATAGCTCTCCAGCACCCGGCACGCGTATCTTTTTCTTCAGCTCTAACTCCTTTTCTCTGCCCTGAACCACAGCTTCCTTTTTTCTTCGTTTGTAAGCTCTCTGGTAGGCTCTTCAATTGATGATTCAACATTTAAAGCAGCTTTGACTACTTCTATGTCAATCACACTATTTCCTTCTGTCACGTATGTATCTGTGATAGGGTTTTGTTAAACAATGATCTCATTCGCCTCATCGTCCTCATCAACATAAACCTCATCATCAGATTTCCAGTCAGCTATATCTTCAGGCACGAACTCACCCTCTTCAAGGTCTTCCATTTCATCTTCAAAATCAAAACCAAAATCTAGAGGGTCTTCCTCAATATCCATTAAAGCTTCAATCATTTCATGCATTTCACTCTCTGTAATCTTTAAGGAACTTGCTTCTCCTCCTTCTGTTCTACCTTGACTAGGCTCCCCCTGAACTTCAGCATACAGAGCAGCAGGAAAATCTACTGGCTCATTCTCTTTTGGTGCACTGGGATCATCACCTTCATCATCTCCCCCTTGCTGCTCCTCCAGATCCGACAACTCGTCTCCCCCTGAGCCTTTAGATTTTTCAATAATTGCTCAATTAGGGATCGCATTGATCGAATCTCAGATGCTTGATCGGCAACAAAAGTTTTTAGCTCCAGATTCTCTTCCTCGATCTTTCCCACCACTTTCTTCAACTCAGCATTCTCAATGTCGACATTGGCATTATGCTTCTGTACTTCGCTGAGAGCCTTTGTTAACTAAAAGATTTGGACTTGCTCGAATTCAACCTTGCTCCGAAGCTCCGAAAACCTTTGATTATCTGTGAATATTGATGATGTGGATGGAATTGATTGGATGGGAGTTGGAATGATTGGCGAGGGGATGGATGGTTGAACAGGTGGTGGTGGTGGTGGAATGGTTGTTTGAACGGGTGGAGGTTGAGGTATTTCTGGGTCAGAAGCAGAGGCCGAGGAAGCTCCCTGCATGAACCTATGCCGTTTGGCCCTTTTCCTGGGCACCAACGGAACGACTTCTTCGTCCTCAAAATCTAAGTCTTCTGACTCCCTTGAAGCTCTTCTCCTTGTAGCTTCTTCATTTATCACTACTATCCTCGATCCATAAGTTCTTATGTGAGTAGAAGGATCTTCTGTTTCTTTTTCAACCTCAATTTCTTCCATTTCCTCTGATTCGGAATCTGAAGTTGACTCGGCGTCACCTGCTGGCTCAGGTTGATACTCATTTATTTGCCTAAAAACGTCAATTTCTCCTTGCAGTGGTTCCAGAATGTCTCCCACGAGCTCAGCTGTAATCTGCTCATTTGCATTTGGCCCAGAAGCCCATATTTCTTCTAATGTTTCTGCCCTTTGATCATTTCCAGGGGCGACATCTGAAGTACTAGCTTCAGCACCTAATGTACCAGCTTCTACTGGCTCCTGTACTACTACTGGCTCCAGTACTTGACTTGTGGAAGGCCCATCAGCCTGGATTTGTCTCGCAGACGTTCTTTGCCTCCTTCTCTGTTGCTGAGGCCTTGGTTGTGACGGTTGCTGTGGAACCTGTAAATCCCCTGCCCAGTTGGCACCTTCCCCAACTTGGAAATCTTGATCGACTACTGCCCCAAACAGTGGTCCCTCCACTGGAATAGCTAATCTTTCACGATGAGCTGAACAATCAGCAAATATTCGTTTGTCTATGACCGCAACACTTTGTATTTCATTCAGCTGTGTCAGGTTCGGCAAGAAATGTCTTATCAGCATCATCACAAATCTTGGATATAGCAGAAACCTTTGTTGGTCAGGAGCTGTTATTTGTTGAGCAAACTCAGTAAAGAAAATCTCTGAGAAGCTAAATCTTTGATTATACATCAATGCTATCATCCCTGACTGAATCTTTGACACGATGTAATCGAAACCTGCTTTCTTGGCGGCAAAACACACCATAAAAACATGAGCTAGATATCGCCATTGGCCGATCAGCCCGCTCTTCATGTAAGAGGATTTAGTCACATCCAAACTATATCCCATTCTGACAAAGGCTGCTTGCCTGATTGCTAATGGGAAGTCAATCGGCCCATTCTCCTGCTCTTGAGTGCCTAGCTGCGACACTTGACGTAACATGTCAGCGGAAATTACCAAAGGATGGCCAGCAATCCTTGTCCTCAAAACTGTTGGAGTAACAGTACAGTCAACTAGTAAATGATCCCAAAACTGATGAACGTATGGGATGACTATCTGAATATTATGTGACAGCGCATATGAAATCCTTGATCCCACCAAAAAATCCACCATCTGGCGGTAGGCTTGAGCCTCTGGAATCGCATGATCAGGAGAGATGGCCATATTATGCTTAGGAACGAAAATTCTATCTGCCATATCTGCACAATAAAGCATATAAGATATTAGAATTATTAAATAGACATAAACTTGTTTAAATTCAAATTTGTTTTATTTTGAACTTGTATAAGTACAAAATCTAACACCTATGAATTTCTACAAGTTTGATTTAAATTTTAAGCAAATAATTCGAATATAATATTAAATTCGAAGACACATTCGAAACTATCCTTAATTCGAATTTAATGGCATCTTCGAGTTTAGTGACAAACTCGAAGCCTCTATCAAATTCGAATTTAAGAACAAATTCGAAGGAGTCGGAACGGATAACAACAAAAATCCAAGATTTTAACCATTTTAGACTTAGAAAATTACATTCATTAGTCCTAATAGGTTCTAATCAAAGATATTTGTGGTCAATTTGATGTTTCACCGGTTCAAAATTTGTTATTTTGAAATACAAACTTTCCACCTTCAAAACTTCAAAATCCATTAATTTTGACTTAAATGGAGTCTAAAACCACCTAAATCTTGTATAATTCACTTGATTATACCTAGATTTGCTAGTAGAATCAAACCCAAACGAACAGAAACTCGACACACAGTATGAATCTCGAAAACGGTAAACTCGAAGACAAACTCGAAGTCGCGCTTAGTAAACTCGAAAGAACAAATTCGAAAGTAGGTGATTTATGACCATCACTGTTACCAACTTCCTTCGAGTTTGTGACCTTTCTCGAGTTTACTGCCAAACTCGAGGCCTTGCCAAATTCGAATGTGTATTCGAATTTTGTTTAGACTCGAATTTAATCTGAAAATTTTAAAATATTCGAAAATCTTTATAGTAAATTCAACATTTTCAACTTTTTCGAGTAACAGAATAAACTATGCAAAATCTTTTACCCTAAGCACAAGATTTTTACACAATGTTTATTTTATTCAACTAGGAATGCACCCTCAGTAATTTTGACCTTTTACCTAAGTAAAAATAAAATAAAATAAAATAAAGTAATAAAAATAAATATAAAATAAAATAAAATAAATTTAAAATTGTGAACCAAAATTAAACTTAGACTAATCTATATTATTTAAAAATTTAAAACCTATACTTAACACTTAGAATATTTTTGACGAGTATTGTCAAATAAAGGTTCAATCAGATAGCGGTGTCAAATACGCACTTTCAGTATTCAAACTTTCACACTTAGGAATTTTTGATTCCTTTTATTGTTTGTCGTGACATACATTTCTAGCCGATTGTTGGTATTATTTTCCCTATAAACATGTTATATTTCGGAATATCCCTTGGCCTTTTATTTATCATGAAATTATCTTACGTGACTCATACCTAGACATACTTTTATGATCAAGGCATACACACAATGATTATAACTTTTTGGTATTTGCAAACTTTCTTTAAAAGGCAAACATCGGACACAGGTCTGTATTTACATACAAGAAAGTGTCTTAGTTTGTCTTAAGGTTTATTTTTAAAGCTAGCAAGACAGCGGTGACAGGTCTGTACCGACGTACAACAGAGCGACTTATCTTGCTAACTCGAATCAAAACAGAGGCAACAGGTCTGTACTTACGTACAACAGAGTTACTTGTTTTGACTCTCAATTCAGTATCATGATTTTTCTATTCTTTCCAATTCTTTAAGATGTATCTGATGTTACTATACATCCCCAGAAAGTTTGCATACCTCATTTATATCAAAGTCTTTATGTCTCTAACATAAAAATTAAGACCAGTTGGTCATACATCTAAGTTAGTGACACGTTTGACTTTTTCTTGATTATTTTATTAGCCTTGAGACACCCTATATGTATGATGCCTACCAACATATCAAACCAGATAATGTATTACACTTAGAATATTAGGTGCATTATGTGTGAAAGCTAAACACTTAGAGCTTGTATTAACTATGCTAATTTTCGTCACTTTGAACCTATGTATCTAAGACTTAACTCTTTTTCTGATATTCTCTTTTTTTTTTTTTTTTGAACTGTTTATGGTTTTCTCTCTTTTTTTTTTTTGTTTTTCATAAATAAAATAAGAAAATAAAGTAACCTACTAACTTACTATATAAGAAAACTATCCTAAGCTACTAGACTTACTATAAAAAGAAATAAAAACTACTGCTATAAAAAGAAACAAAAACTCGACTAAGGTCAATTCACTCTGGGTTACGCATTCCATTCAGTTGAATCAAATACTCAAAACGTGTTTTTATCAAAAGCTTTGGTAAACAAATCTGCATTATTATCATCCGTTGCCACTTTTACCAGCTTTATTAAATTCTTTTCAGCACAATCACGTATAAAATGATGTCTTATGTCTATGTGCTTTGTTTTACTGTGTTTAACTGGATTATCAGTTATAGCAATTGTAGATTGGTTATCAATCCTAATAGGAGTTTGAGTATAAGCCAAACCGTAATCCCGCAATTGTTGTTGTATCCACAGAACCTGTGAACAGCAACTACCAGCAGCAACGTATTCGGCTTCGCATGTTGACACGGCTACCGAAGTCTGTTTCTTGCATTGCCAGGAAACGAGCCTCCCTCCTAGGAACTGACAACCTCCAGTTGTTGACTTGCGCGTCAAGCTACATCCTCCGTAGTCTGAATCCGTGAACGCCTCCAATTCCAGATCGCCCTCCGCGTGATACCAAAGTCCCAGCTTCGGTTTCGACTTGAGGTATCGTAGAATCCGCTTCACAGCTTTCATATGCATCTCTTTCGGATTAGCTTGAAACCTAGCACAAATACACACAGCAAACATGATGTCAGGTCTTGAAGCAGTTAAATACATAAGTGATCCAATCATGGCCCGATATAACGTCGGATCCACATCGGTATCACTTTCAGTACCCGGTCCGAGATTGTGATTCACTTGAATCGGCGTGCTGAAATGAGCTGTCAGTTTTGTTCCTTCCATCCCGAAGCGCTCTAATATGTCGTAGACATACTTCGTCTGATGGATAAACATCCCCTCCTTCTTTTGGTCAACTTGCAAA
>JAANYP010006521.1:0-49507 GCA_020465985.1 Centrapalus pauciflorus
GGAGAGAGGTTGATCATGGAGAGAGAGAGAGAGAGAGAGAGAGAGAGAGAGAGAGAGAGATGGAGAAATTTTTGGTAAGTTATTTAATGTATTGATTTGTTTCCTAATCTAATTAAACCTAATTTTCTCTAATTAATTAATTTTTTTATAAATTTATTCCACAAATACCCTTAATGCACCTTTGGTAGAAAGTCCGATGCACAAAAGTTCTCAATGGCTGCTCGATGCACAAAAGTACTCAATCGAACCCCTATATATATATATATATATATATATATATATATATATATATATATATATATATATATATATATATATATATATATATATATATATATATACATATATATATATACATATAGATATATATATATATATATGTATGTATGTATGTATATATATGTATGTATGTATGTATAGGGGTGGGTTCAATGTAAAACCAATATGCATCGGAAAACTTTGGAAAACCAATCATAGCCCTTAGATTAGATGCATATGTGATATTAGATTAATGCATCACGATGCACTTAAAAAAATATGCATAGGGGTATTTCCAGTATATATATTTTTTTCAAAATTTAAAATTTTATCAATTTTATATTCATATTTCATAATTAATACATGATTCAAATTTTAGAAACCATACACATCCAAAATTAAAAATTTCAAAACGATGATACATCCAAATTTAAATTTTCCAAAATTTAGATGATGTCGATGCATCGTCTTCTTCGTCATCGTTCATCATTCATATTCTCCTCA
Organism: Centrapalus pauciflorus; assembly: GCA_020465985.1. Classification (NCBI taxonomy): domain Eukaryota; kingdom Viridiplantae; phylum Streptophyta; class Magnoliopsida; order Asterales; family Asteraceae; genus Centrapalus; species Centrapalus pauciflorus. Next base: position 763 of record JAANYP010006521.1, read on the forward strand.
TTCCTACTCATCCATCCTTCAGACCCGACATCCTTCGCGTTAATGCATCATTCGAACCGATTAACTTTCACAAAATGACAATGCATCACAACCTTCAATAACTTCAAACTTGCAAAAGCGATTAATACTCACAAAATGACGATGCATCACGACCTTTAATACTAAAAACGAATCAATGCTCACAAACATTCATCACAAAATGACGGTGCAGGCGGCGGCGCAAAATGATTTTACATCACAACCTTCAGTTAACTCAAACCTTCAAAACCGATTGATACTCACAAAATAACGATGCGTCACGACCTTTAATACTCAAAACCGATTAACATTCATCACAAATGACGGTGGTGGTGGCGTTGCTGGTGGTGGCGGTGGCGACGGCGACAGCGGTGGTAGCGTGGTCGTTGATGGCGGCGCGACACTAGTGATGGCGGCGGTGGAGAGGATGAAGGATTCAAAATTTTAAAATGATTTGGTTCAAAATTAGGTTGCTTAATTATAGGAATAAATAGATTGGTAATTATTGAATTTCCTTGTTTAAAAGAGGTTTAATTTTAGAATAAAATAAATTTAATTTTCCTAAATTACCCTTAATGAAAATCGCGATGCATTAAAAGGCTTTGAGGTGCATGGAGGTTTTCTGAAGTTTTTCGATGCAGGTTGGTTTTCCATATATCATTACACACAAAGAGAGAGAGAAACAGAAAGTTGCTCGGCATTTAAATGTCGTTGTCAAGCTCCTCAATGTCGTTTTCCATGGTCTCCGGGTGGTGTGCCATCTCGGTAGCGAGGGATGCCAACCCCACTCCCTGTGGCTTCACTTTTCAAAAAAAAAAATAAAGAAAACATGTTTACTTTACAATAATATCATAAGTTTTCATTTTACTTTTTAAAATATCATTTTTCATATTTTCTTTCTTACTTTTCAATTACCTCCCATATATTTCTTTATGATAATCTCTTTTTCTCTCTTACTTTTCTATCACCTACCCTATTTTTTTATTTTATAATCACTCATCTAATTTTTCTTAAAACTAAAACTTAATCATCTAAACAAATTTTGTTTTTCATAGAATCCCTTTTTTTTTTCTAAACACTATAACTAGAAAACTGAAATTGAAAAATGTCTAGATTTCGTTAACTAAAGGCAACCTTAGTTTGAAGAAAAATAAGATAGATGATTATAAAATAAGAAAAATAAGATGGGTGACAGAAAAATAAGAGAGAGAAAATAGAGTATTATAAAGAAATACAAGTGCTTAGATAATAGAAAATTAAGAGAGAGATTATGAAATTGATATTTTAAAAAGTGAAATTAAAATTAATGAATTTTTGTTAAGTAAACAAATTTTCAATTTTTTTTAAAAGTGTGATGAAAATTTTTGAATTTTTCGGTAACTTATATATGATATACGTATTCGTACACACATTTTTTTTAGAAATTCTTTAATTTTTTCAAATGATTCATATATATATATATATATATATATATATATATATATATATATATATATATATATATATATATATATATATATATATTCAGGTTCAAAAAGGTACCTCTCGAAATCAAGTGCACCCGAAGGTACCAACCTTAAAAAACTTTTTTTTTTAATTTTTTGTCTCATAATCATGTTTAATTTAATGTTATACGAATGATATATGAATTTCACATACATTCACACTTTCTGTGTTCTTAAAAATTATGTGAATGCTCAATGCATATTTATGTGAATGGTTATTTCACACAATGTGAATGGTATGAATGACCATTCACATGATCTTTTTTTACGATTCACATGATCTTTTTTTACCATTCACAAGATATATGATGTTGCTTCTTTTGAAAAAAAGTTTTATAATGTTGTCTTATACATGTCTATTAAAAAAAATATATGTGAATGATCATTCACATTAGGGTACGCTGGGTATGCTGGAATCTTATAGGTACGCTAATGAACCTGATTCTATATATATATATATATATATATATATATATATATATATATATATATATATATATATATATATATATATATATATATATATATATATATATATATATATATATATATATATATATATACACATGGCCAGATGCAGTGTGATGGGGTAGGGGTCAAAAGATCCCCATTAATTTTTTATGTTATGCACTGTATGTATAATCGAAAAATTTTCAACCCCTATGATTTTTTAAGTTCGATCCTAATATCTTTGTTACATTTTATAAATTTTATACATTTAAATTTTATTAAAAAATCTATGAAAACATACCGAAACCTATATAGTTAAGACATAGTTTTTATAAATTTTTTAAGTTTGACGTTAGTATCCTTGTTAGTTTTTAATTGATTATATAATTTATTTATTTTTTGTTTTATTGTTACTAATTTGTTGTTTGTAAATATGTTTTTTGTTGTTTTAGTCTTTTAGATATTTAGATTATTGTTTGTTTAAGACTTAAGTGTTTAACAGTTAACATTAAATTAAATTTGTTTAATTTCTTTATTTCATTAGACAATATGGATCGAGTTTTGAATAGATCGAAAATTACAATATCTGATTCTCTATTAAGTAAGAGCTTCTAATACTTCTCCATAAGCTTATGACATAGTACATTACTGTGTGTGATGTGCATTTTAGCTATACTACCGATGATCTCGGTGTATGATGTGGTACTTCATTGTTGGCGGGAGTACGATGCCGGAAACTGCGGGCCCCAATGATTTTTGGTGTTATCACGTTTCCTGGAAGTACACATAACGTGATAATGTTATCGTTACATTATTAAGAGTTTCCCTCTTGATATGTCTCATCTCATTTGACATTTCTTATCTAATGATGCTTTATGGTGATTATTACATGCCTTTGCAGGTTAATTAATTAATCAGCTAATCGTATGTGGTACATTATTGACCTAGTCACTCACTAAACATTATTGCTTAATCATTTCATTGATTTCCACTTTTCAAGAATAGAAGGCAAGAAAGGAGATGGCTGATTCTAGTAGAGTTTGAAGTAGAAGATCCAGAGTACGATAGACTTGTGGTATATGCTTATGTTTTACATTTTGGGGAGGTAGTAGATCACCTTGAGCTATAAGTCATCATTACTTATGTCTAATTAAGCTTGATGAAAGTTGATTTGCTTAATCCCATCAATTGCTATGTATTTGGGTCATCAAATGTTAAATTGGTGGCATTAGAACTTGTATTTTGGCTAAGGCTCACATTTGTATATTACTTATTAGATCCATGGGCGTGTACGCGCACATAATCTCTGATATGTTTTGAGGGTATTGTACCTTGAAGTTTGATGAATTGGAAACTTAGTTTGTAGATTATTTTGTATCTGTAAATACAGGTTGGTATGTTGATACTACGAATAGGTCATGCCGAAATTTCGTTAGAAATCTTGTAAATTATTATTATTGTTGTTGATTAAAGTTACGTTGTTACAGCGGCACAACATAGGAATTGTTCTATAAACAACCTGTCACCGATTCATCGAAATTATTTCCCAAATTTCAATCGGAAATTGAAATCATATCCCAACAGTAGGTAAACCCACAAAACCGAAGGCAACAAAGTCAAGGCAGCAAGATTTATCAAAATTTAGAATCCAGTAAGCCTATATCGCAATAGATATAGTAAAACCTAGATTTCAGAATATTCCATACCGAATCGAAGGCAACAAGAAATCAGAAAGATAGAATCTGATTTCATAAGGCACCACAGAGAAATTCCACGGAAATAGTGTCATCGTCGTAGGAGTAAAACCCACAGACAGAACCAATAATCAAACGTTGCCATAGACCACCTTAGAACCACCATCGCCACCACAAAAATCATAAACAGCAACACAAATAGGCGTCTATTAGGAGTATGCAACAGTACGGTTTTTAGATTAAGCAACCCATCGATTCACAGAAAGGGGTTACAACGATTCATACAAGGCAACGATTGACAAGAAAAGTAACACCGGTTCATAGAACAGGGTGATTGAGTTGGGAGGAAACTGGGATACACATTTGCCACTCGTAGAGTTTGCCTATAACAACAGTTATCACTCTTCAATAAAAAATGGCACCTTACGAGTCATTGTATGATCACAATTGTGGAACCCCAACTTGTTGGGGGTGAAGCGGGCTAGAAACCTTTGGCAGGATCCGAGTTACTTCAAGAAACGAATGAAAAGATTCAAATGATTCGGGAGCGAATTAAAGCCGCACAAGATCGCCAGAAGTCATATTCTGATAAGCGCCACAAGAATGTGGAGTTCAATGTCAGAGATTCTGTAATGTTGAAAGTGTCTCCATGAAGGGCTGTTATGAGCTTTGGAAAGCGTGGAAAGTTGAGTCCACGATATATTAGACCTTTTAAGGTCATTGAACGTATTGAAGCCCAAACTTATAAGTTAGATTTGCGAAGGAACTTGCGGGTTTCCATGACACCTTTCACATGAGCAATCTGAAAAAGAGCCCGATAAATCCTGACGTGATCATCCTGTTGAATGATGTGCACATAAATGAGAAGCTTTGGTATATTGAAGAACGGAAGCCATTTTGAGCGAGAAAACCACCAAGTTGAGAAACAAAGAGATCGTGATGGTGCTGGTGCGTTGGAAACATCATAGAGGCCTTATGTTGACTTGGGAGACGAAGGCGAAGATGATGATGAAATGCCCATCCTTGTTTGAAAATAATTAATTCCGTGGACGGAATCCTTTTAAGTGGGGAGAAATTGTAACACCCCAAAATTTGTAAACAATTAAATAATAGCTAATTATAATATTTGAGTTATTTAATGTAATACTTTGTTATAAATAGCATAAATATGAATTAAGGTATTGTGGTATGTATTTTAAATGAAATATGAGTTGTGGAGGGGTTGTGTTGACAATTAGTATAGAGCAGGAGGGTGGAATTGACCAAAGGCCAAAATATCTCCTTTTTCTCCCCCTTGAAACCGTCCAAACACACATACTCACACCTCACATTTACATTCTTGCATTATTTGTAGAAAAGAAGGGAGAAAAGAAAGCTAGGGTTGAGGTAGTGATCAAAGGTTGAAGATTGAAGCCTAATCTTTGATATTTGGAGTTTCATTGAAGGTATAATACTTCCTCTTCATTCTTTTCTCCATTTTCATGTGTTCTTCATTTTGGAAGAACATAACCCTAAGTGGGTTTTTATGATTGAGTTATTAAATGACTCTAATATCATGTATAGAGTAATGTTTATAGTTTATAAAGGTACTTGAGTCATAAATATGTGAATGATTGGGTTGAGTTAGTGATGTGGAGTGAAAACCCAAGTTGGAGCTCCATTTGAGCTCCAATGGTGGATGAGGTGGGTTTATGGTGTTCTTGCATATTTCATATGATAAGTTATGAACCAAATATGTTATTTATGGCTATAGAGTTGAATGGAAGTTAGTAGGAACTCAATTGGAGTTTTGAAGACTTAGTTGGGTATTGGCCACTTAGGAACTCGATTTGAGTTCATACGAATTCCATGGAATCATAGAATGTTATGTTATGGTGCTAATATGTTTAGAAAGTGTTTATTTATGTTATTAAAGTGTTTTTATATATTGACTAACACAAAACACATGCAAGAACTCAATTTGGCGTTTTAAGTCCAAACCGCACGCCATGTGTTCGGTGAAATGCCACAATGAGTACCCAAGCATTTCGGGATTGGGTTTTCATGTGTAAATATAAATTGAATGCCTAAACATAGCCCAAATATGTTTAATATTGCTATGGAATTGATTAGAATTGAATACAAGCTCAATTGGAGCTTGGTGTTGTCAGTTGGAGCTTTCGGTCATTTTAGGACTCGTTTAGAGTCCGTATGAGCTCCATGAAATCATGGAATGTTATGAGATGATTCTATTATGTTTATAAGGGTTTAAGTGACCTTAATATTCTAAATATATGATTGTTAAAGTCCCTTGAAATTGTTAGAAGCATTAATGGGAGTTTTGAGGAGTTGTGTGCATTTATGGACATCAATTGTGCAGTCAGAGGGTGGACAGAAGGGTGGTAGCGGCGCTACCCTCTCCTGGTCACGCCATGACCATCAAGTCGTCCCAAAAAGTCATTTTTCTTGATTGGGGGTCTATGCTTGGGTCTTGTACGTCCAATACACTTTTAAATTAAGTGTTTAAAGGGTTTGAGGGCCTTTAATCGATTCCGAAACTCCTAGGGCCTCAATTGGACTTAGAGATTTCGGTTTGATGTCCCAACACTCTTAGGCCAACCTTAGAGTCTTATATTGTGTTCGGGAGCTTATGTGTACGCCTTATGAATGCTTATAGGTGAATTGAGTCGAAAGAGGCTTGATCACAAGTCTTAGCCATTCTCAGGGCTATTGTGGCTTTATTGGAAGGCTTTGGAATCTTGATAACCAATCACTATGAGTTCTAGCATTAGATTTTCATAAAGTCATATATGATGTACTTGTTGTTTCATGATTGATCAATCGTTGTTGATTCATACTATGGCATCATACTATCTGTCGCTTATTCATTCATTTCATTAATGCATGACATATTCGTATACTCGAGGCATTTTTGACCTCATTTATTGATCATACCTTTCGTTTGGACTCACCTAGATATCCATGGATTATTCCCGGACCCTATGGATGCCGGCCGACGTACTTGAATTGTCGGAAGTCCCGACTATGATAGGGACAGCCTCGTACTATGCTAGAGGCAACACCACACCCTACTATGATAGGGATCCCCGCATTATGAAGGGGCATGTGGTATTAATTTGATCACTTATCTTGTACACTTGAATTATGCCGTTTGGAATCATTATCTTGATCATCATTACATCTATATACATTATGTTATATCTAATCTAGTAACTCACTCAACTTTATGTTGACCCTCTAGTTGTTAACCTTTTCAGGCACAGACAAGGGTAAGGGTCCGGCCGGTCCATGTCACTGAGTTTTGTTGGAGCTAGCTTAATGTTCCCCATCTTTTGGTATAGTTTTGGATTGCTCGGGTTTCGGGAATAGTTGACTTCCTTTTTGGTCTTACATGTGAATGAATGTAATTGATGAATTATGTAACATGTAATTGACAGTAGATACTAACCCAACATACATTGATCCGTGAATTATCACACTTTGCTCGTTATGAGTAGCAAAGTGGGATGATTCATGTTGATAACTCTGATTCATGAAATTTTAAATTTAACGCAAGTTCCGCTAAATATTAATATATGAATTATTGTTAAATGTGTGTGAAATACCCTATTTAGTTGTGATGGTGTTTCAGCCAGAGCTGTGAGGTTCGCTAGAGCCTAGATGGTGGAGGTTATATTGGGAAATGAATTCTTTGTTTAATAAATATTTATATCATCAAAATGCAATCAATGAAGTTTCAATTTTAACTATGTTTGTTGGTTGGAGGTTTTTTATCCAATGAAAAATGATTTAGGGTTTTAATTGAAAAAACTAAACAAGTTGGGGGGGTTTTTTTACGCAAAAATCTATTTTAAAATTTTTTTACGGTAAACCAGTTGCAAAAAAAACCCGAATTTACAAAGTTTTATCCGGTTGGAGGTTTTTTGTGCAATGAAAAATGGTTCGGAGTTTTAATCGTAAAAATGATCTAACTTAGAGATGTTTTCCGCAATTTTCTCTTTTAGAAACCTGGAAGTGTCCAATTTTCACTAAACCAAAAATAAGGAAGTTAACCTGAGTTTTTTTATGGAAAAAAATAATATGGAGGGACGAAAACGCAAAAAACGTGAAAACATGTTTTTTTCCTAATAAACTTAAAATAAACTTAATAAATAAAATAAAAAGCTTTTATTATTCTACATGACTAGTAATAATACCCAACTACTCACATAAAAATATATATTAGTAATTAGGTCACAATCATAAGGGCGATGAGTATACCTTTCCTGACAGTCTTGCCACATGGCAAGGAGACTGGTGGCTACACCGCCCCCAACCTCGGCCCTGCCTGGTCCCCGGATTCTCATCCCCGCACGGACCATCAACATTTCCTTCTTTTTTTTAACTATCACAACACACACACATAAACATACATACATATTATATATATATATATATATATATATATATATATATATATATATATATATATATATATATATATATATATATAATTTTGTTTTATAATTTTTTATTGTTGTTTTCTTATTATAGTTTCGTAAATGTTTATATTTTTTTATTTTTGGTTTCAGAATTGTTGTTTCGTTTGTACAATTTCGTATTTTACGTTCGTAATTGTTGTTTCATTTGTAATTTCAGTTTCGAATTTTAAATATTTTTGTTTTAATTGTTTTATTAATATTTTAGTTTCGTATTTTACGTTCATGATTTCAGTTTCTTAATATATATATATATATACATATATATATATATATATATATATATATATATATAAAAGTTTAGGTTTATAACTTTTTTTTATTTTATTGTTGTTTCTTATTATAGTTTCGTAAATGTTTGTATTTTCTTTTTATTTTTTGTTTCGTAATTGTTGTTTCGTTCGTACAATTTCGGATTTTACGTTCGTAATTGTTGTTTCATTTGTAATTTCAGTTTCATATTTTAAATATTTTAGTTTAAATTGTTTTATTAATATTTTAGTTTCGTATATTACGTTCATAATTTCAATTTCTTATTTTACATTCGTATTTTTAATTGTGTAGTTTTTAAAAAATTTAAGAAAGATGGAAATATTTAGAAAGATGAGTATTTCCAAGTTAGAAATGTGGGAAAGGTAATGAGAGAAAAGCTGATGTGACGTTGAGGTGTACAAAAAGATGGATTTGGGAAAGATTGGTACACCCTACACTCTAATGTATTTATATTTACAATTATCACCATTTTGAAATTATCTATTAAGTGACGTAATGTTTTCGTGCAAACTTATATCTTATTTTGTATTGAAAGATATATTTTGATCGAATGAAGTTTTCAGTAAATTATTACATTATAATGTATTTTATATATCGGTACTAGCTTAATACCCATGTATAACATGAGTTAATTTTAAAATAAATATTTATACATATGTATAATATAATAATTATAATAATGGTTTAATATGAAAAACACCAACATGTTTTCATTTTTTTACGATTTAGACTCTACGTGTTATTTTTTCTAAAGAAAGTCCTCAAGTTATTGTTTTCAATCTGGTTTTTAGAAAAATTTTGTTTTTTTTTTCATAATCAACCCTGACTTTTTCTACTAAAAACCAACATGTTTTCAATATCTTTCTCCGAAAAGTCCACAAACTTGAGGACGTTTTTGAAAAAATAAAGAAAAAACCAAAAATCACAAACAAATATATAACTTAAGGATTTTATTGGTAAAAAATAACACGGAGGGACTAAACCGCAAAAACGTGAAAAACATTTTGTTGTTTTTTCATATTAAACCCTTATATGAATAATAAAGTTCGCTTAGTTAATTAGTTATTAAATTAATCATTTTTGATTTATATAGATTTGATTTGTTATAAAATTTAAAGTAAATTTAGTAAATAAATATTGGCAAATTAAAGGACAGAGCGACATGTGACATATCAAAGAAGAGCATGACATGTAACATGTTAGTTACTCATTTAATAGTATATAGATAACAGATAGATTTATAGAAGGTCATGTATAATAAACTTCTGTAAAATCATTTTTTTCATTCTTTACAAAACTATTGGATCAGTTTCACGTTATGCCGGTCTATTTTTTGACATGTGTAACATATCACTCAACCAAAACAGTTTTAATTATACTATTAACATTATTTTATTTTTGAGTAAATTACATAAATGATCCATGAGATTGCACCAAATTTTAGATCCTGATTTTGAACTTTCAATTTTACAAAATCAGTCATTCAATTCTTTGCAAGGTTCGCGTTCAGTATTGGTCTCTTCATCTGACGTTTGTTTTTTTTTCCACCACTAAATGACCTCACGTGCTCCTCATGTGAGGGTGTTTCTGTAATTTAATCATTTTTGTAAGGTCTACGACTGCAAGATCTATCTAGACGCGGATCCGTTAACGAGTGCGGAATCCTCGTTGACGGTCAGACGGACAACTCTCAACCAACGGAAACACGGAGACTATTAGACGCTGAACGAACGACACACGAACGATCCTACGTACTAATTCTCTCCTAAACGGGACTCACCTAGCTGATAAACTCGAGATCGCCTCTTGCTCAATTCCTCACGAATTCTGCAAAAAGTCTTCTAATCATTCGAGTCTATCCCTAATTATAGACCCTGATTCGAGTTTGTTGTGGGCCAACCTCGAATCTGGCCTAAGGCCCATTCGAATCTGTCCATCTGACAGATTCGAATCTAACCTATTCGAATCTAAGGACTCATTCGAATCTATCACAGATTCGAATGTATCCTTTTATGCAATTCGAATCTAGCCTTTGACATATATAACTAAGTGTTTGAAACTTATGTTTTAACTTATACTTGAGTCAATCTTTGACCTTTATGTTTGAACTTCTTGTAATATGTTACATCAAGTTCAAACACACAATCAATAACAGACAAACGCATATTAAACATATATATCAAAATACTTGGTTAATACTCAGAATATTACCTAAACCAAAATGCAGATCGATTAGACTGCTATCGTCACACAGGGTGTACCAACAATTTTCCCTCCTACTTTAATTATCCATGTCTTCCTCATTCATTTATGTTATGTTTCCCTCTACTAAACCCGAGGATGTAGAGTGGTGTGAATGCTCCTATAGTATTAGAATGTGGCTCAAATGTTGTGGCAAAAACTTTGTGGATGTCCAGAAATATGGGAAGGAGGTTTTATTCGTGTTCGAGAAATGTAAATGGTTCTATAATTTCTTAGTGATTTTGGGGGTTTTGTAGAAATTTCATCCTTTTTATTTGTAGAGATCTAGTTGCAAATCTATTGGTTGGATTGTCCGTGTAGATAAATCATGGGTTATTTAGAGTAAGAAATGAACTTCAAGCTTCCCTAAAAGCCATCATCATTGATGAAACTTGTAGGTCGTTGAAGCCAGTGGTAGTGGTAGCTGAGTTGTGTTTCCAATCATCCTAATATGGGTTTTGAAACATCTTGTATCTTTAACTAAGTCTTAAATGTAATGTTCAAGCATAATTATTCTAATTAAGTTGATTATGACAAAGTGTTGTGATAACATTTAACACTCTCGTTCTGTAATTTTGGAATTAAGGAACTACTAATCTTGTGAGTCTTAATGTGACCAACAAATGGTATAATAGCAGTGTTAAACTAATTGCTATAATATGTGGAAACCCTCGATGGGGTGTATTGCATTCATCTCATAGAATAAACAGATTACATATTTACAAAGGAGACCCCTACACTATACATTATTTAACACTCCTCCTCAGTCGGAGCTGGGGGAGGACAAATGTTAAGACTGGACTTAAAATTTAAAAACAACTGTGTAGGAAGACCTTTAGTAAATATATCTGCTAATTGATGAGAGGAAGGCACATGCGACACACGCACTTGCCCCAAAGCAACACGTTCTCTTACAAAGTGTAAGTCAATTTCCACATGTTTGGTACGTTGATGCTGTACTGGGTTATTAGCTAAATACATGGCACTTACATTATCACAAAAAACAACTGTGGCACGTGAAAGAGGTAGATGTAACTCAATCAAAAGATTACGAAGCCAGGCAGACTCGGCAACAGTATTAGCAATACCACGATATTCAGCTTCTGCGCTTGAACGGGACACAACATGTTGGCGTATAGAAGACCAAGAAACAAGGTTGTCACCTAGGAAAATGCAGAACCCAGAGGTGGACCTGCGAGTTTCAGGACAACCAGCCCAATCGGCATCAGTATAACAGACCAAACGATTTATAGAAGATGGGCGGAGAAAAAGACCATGAGAAAGAGTACCCTTCACATACCGAAGAATGCGTTTGAGGGCATTCAGATGTGATTGGCGAGGATCATGCATGTACAGACATATTTGTTGTACCGCATAGGAGATTTCCGAACGAGTGATCGTGAGGTACTGCAACGCACCAGCAAGACTCCGATAGAGATTCGGATCATCGACAGGTTTGCCAGAGGAGGGTAGTTTAGACTTTGTCTCAGCCGGTGATGAGCAAAGATGACAAGCGTCCATGCCAGCACGTGAGATGATTTCTTGGGCAAAAACTGATTGAGACAGAAAAAGGTCCGAAGAAGAGCGTATAGCGGAGACCCCTCGAAAGAAGGAGAGAGCGCCAAGGTCAGTCATTTTGAACTCAGACGAGAGACGAGAGATGACATGATTGACCAGAGATTGGGAGGAAGCTATCAGAATTATATCATCTACATATAATAATAGGTATATTATATCACGGCCGTGATGATAAACGAAGAGAGAGCTGTCAGATTTGCTTGAATGGAAACCGAGGGAAGTAATGAAGACAGCGAAGCGATGAAACCAAGCACGGGGAGCCTGTTTGAGATCGTAGAGGGTTTTTCGTAGACGACAGACATGCTGTGGGAAGGAATGATGAACATAGCCAAGCGGTTGTTTCATATAAACTTCCTCTGATAGTTCGCCATTGAGAAAAGCATTTTTAACATCAAGCTTATGGATCGGCCAGTTGAGAGAGATGGCAATGCTTAGGACCATCCTGACAGTGACGGGTTTGACAACAGGACTGAATGTTTCGTCATAGTCAAAACCAGGCATTTGAGAGAAACCTTGAGCCACCAGACGACCCTTGTAACACTCAAGACGACCCTGACTATCGAACTTATGTCGATATAACCAACGACAGCCAACAATGTTGACTTTTGGTGGAGGGGGAACAAGATCCCACATGTGATTGGAGAGAAGGGCAGACATTTCATCGTCCATGGCTGCCTTCCAATTTGGATCACGGATCGCCTGAGCAGAAGACTTGGGAATTGGGGAAAGAGAGTCAACTGCTAAAAGATTGAAGATTTGACGAGGTTTGAGACTGCCAGTGCGCGAGCGAGTCGTCATGGGATGGGTGGAGGTGGGGGCCGGAGGAGGGGAGGAAGTGGTAGCTACAGGAGCAGGTTGCACAGAGGTACTGCGCGGAGAGTGAGGAATCAGACGGTTGAGGTCGGTCATCGTCTGTAGGGGCATCACCATTTGGGATGGGCAAATCACTCGAGGTAGACGAAGTAGTAGGGGGAGAAGAGGGAGTGGTGGATGAGGATGCAGGGTGTTCATTTGGCATCAAAGAGAGTATGGTGACATCGTCAGAGAACACATCATACTCAGAGGGAGAGGGTGGTGCATTAAACGATGCATAGGGAAAGTGATCTTCATCAAAAATCACATGGCGAGAGATAAGAATACGATGAGTGACGAGATCATAGCATCGATGACCTCGATGACAAGGAGAAAGACCGAGGTATACACAAGAAGTGGAGCGAGGGGAGAGCTTGTTTGGGGCCGTAGAAGATAGATTTGGATAACAGAGGCACCCAAAAACACGTAAGTGTGTGAAATCCGGGAAAGTTTCGTATAAGATCTCACAGGGGGTTTTAGAAGCCAGAGTGGTAGTAGGAAGAATGTTCAGAAGATGAACAGACATGTTGAGTACTTCAACCCAGAATTTAGGTGGAAGGGAGGCTTGAAACAGAAGCGTGCTACCACATTGTTGAGTGTGCGAATGACGCGTTCAGCTTTGCCATTTTGTTGTGACGTGTAAGGACACGAGAAGCGAACTTTAATGCCATGTTTTTGAAAAAGTTCAAGTAATTTGGTTTTATTAAATTCACGGCCGTTTGTCACACTGAAAGGATTGAATATCGGTTTTAAACTGATTTACAACATAGGCACGAAAATTAGTAAACACTTGAAACACATCAGATTTAACACGCAAAGGGAACACCCATAAGAAATGAGAATAATCATCCAAAAGAAGTATATAATATTTAAAACCACTCAAACTTGGTACATGAGATGTCCACAAATCAGAATGAACCAGTTCAAAATTCCGTGAAGTCTTCGTTATAGACTTTGAAAAAGACAAACGACAATGTTTACCTAATTGACAGTCGTGACATGTAGGTAACAGTGCATTAGAACAAGAAATAAATTTACGAGAGCGAAAAAATTAAAGGTAGAAGTGCCCGGATGACCAAGACGGCGATGCCACACATGAGGAGACAAGGCAACCATAGCAGTGGCAGATGGCACGGAAGGCAGAGAGGGCTGAAGAATAGGGTAGAGATCACCGGTACTGTCAGAGCGATGAAGGAGACGTCCTGTGTTAAGATCCTTTATGGAGAAACCAAAAGGATCAAATTCAACAGAAACCCAGTTATCAAGAGTGAACTTTCGTACATAAATTAGATTCTTAACCATATGATCAAAAACAAGTACATTTTTCAGTCCCAATTTATTTTGTGATAATGGAAGGAATGTATCACCAGTGCAAGAAACCGGAAGTAAGGCACCATTACCAACCATGATTACTTTTGACTTACCACAAGATTTAAGAGAAAGTAGGTTACCTTGGTTGAATGACATGTGGGAGCTTGGACCAGTGTCCATGTAGTAGTTGTTATCCTAATTCTGTTGAGGTTGCTGAACAGACATCGAGCTAAAGAGAGATGCTAGATCAGTGAACTGAGGCGGAGCTGCATGAGCAGGAGAGACTGGAGGAGGCGCAGCATAGAGTGCAGATGGAGTGTGAGTTCCAATATGAGTTGGTGTGGAAGACACCTGCTGACGATAGTTACCTCCAAACTGAGAAGCCTGAGATTGCTGATGTAAGGCATTCTGAAGAAGCTGAAGAAGTTGATTGTTGAAAGCCGGTGGGGCACTTGATTGACCTGCATTATGAGAATAACCTGAAACAGAAGTAGTGCTGTTAAAAGACCCCCCTCTCGTGTTACCCTTAGATGCAACCCGTCCCGTGTTTCTGTTTCCCCGATTATTTTTATTTTTCCCTTTCCCATTATTATTAGTGCTAGACGAGGAATAAAGGGTAGTGGTAAGGGAAGGTGGGGATTCAAGTGTAGGTTCGGGTTGGTCTTCACGTGACTCATGCAAAAGTAACATGTTCTTGGCTTCTAGAAAGGAAGACAAGATCAGTGATTTTAGTGTCAACATCAGCAAGGGAGTCAGTGACGCGTGCAAAACACACCTCAGGGTTTAATAACTAAATGAACCCAAAGTATAAATTACACAACTGGAAGTGTACCTATCGTGTGCAATATAGCTTTAAGAATCACCCAGGATTTATCGAACTCAGGGAACGGAATAAAGAAAGGAGACTCCAATACTACAGACTAAACCAATATTTAGCTATTTCGGACTTTTTGAGAAAATTATCAACTAGAGGCAATAATTAAAATTAATTAACCGAATAACTGAAGCGAACTAAGTAACACCAGAATAAAAGGTTAAACTAATATTTTTGGATTTTTTCGAAATAATTAAAAAAACTAAATCTAGCAAACACAACTTAAACTAAACTAACGAACGCACCACAAAAGGACAACTATATAATACGAACCAACTAACAAAAGCAAAGTCAATTTAGAAATAACTTAAGCAAGTAAAGAATGATATTGAATTTTACGAAGCTCTTATATTACGAAAACGTCACCCACTTGGAATTTAAAAACTATAATTAATTGGCGGCAGTCTGAATTGATCGATTAAAGATAAATCGGTTAATAACCAATTATAAATATTCACTTAAGCCCGAAATTATGGATTAATTTACCGAATATTAGATTTCTCCAAATAAAGATTAAATCATGACAAAACACGTGAAAACAATAAAGTTAATTGAACTGAATTCCAATAGTAACCAACAATCTTATTATCGCAAAAATATGCTAAAAACTATCAATTAATACCGAGAAATCAACCAACCAACTTTATTTATTTGGAAATCAAGCTTTACGGATTATTAGTTTTATTATCGCAACACAATGCCTAAAAACTAAGAAACACGCAAAGTTCTAGATCAATAATTCATCACAAAATCATTATCGCAATACAATGCCTAGAAAATATAATCAATTATCAATTTTTCATCCAAAGTTTCAATTTTTATTAAAAACGCAGATTCAACCAATAATTATTTTCGCAAAACAATGCTAAACGATTGATAAAAATCTGATTTTTAACAAAAATATATGAAGAACATCGAAAATCTAGTAAATATAATCCATAAACCGTCAATCAATCCAAAACCATGCTAATTAATACATAGAATTCATCATCCCAAGCGGGTGAACAAGAAAACTACTCACGATCCATAATAAAAACAAAAAATAAACAAAGCTTAATAGCATTCATTATGAAATACGAAAGAAAAAGGAACGAATGTACCAAAATCTTGCAAAAAGTGACGAAAACCAACGATTACCGCTAACCGAATGCTTCAATCCACGCGAATATCAACTCCCGAATGATTACTTAACTAAAACTATGTTAAACTTACTTAAATATATGAAGAAAAACTAAAAAAAAATTCGTAAAATACTGCTGGAAATCAAGAAAATAAGGTCTGTCTTCGTTCTGGCAGAATCTGCTCTCTTTATAAAGATTCTGCGCTGCCTACGACCGTAGGCCTTAAGCTCCACGGTCGTAGGCCATGTTGACTTAGTCAAACCTGTGCCCTAGCCCACGGTAATGCTCCTTGTACCTCCAATGGTCGTAGGCTTCCCCCTTCTACGGTCGTAGGCTCCAAAAATTCACCAATTTCGCTTCTTTTCTTCTAGAAAATCCACGAGAACTCGTCGGGGCTTCAAAGTTTGTTGGTTTTTCTTCGATGTTCATTCCTTCATCGATAAAACCAATTTTGTCCTATAAATCATAAAAATGAATGAATTAGATATCTATTTCACGTATTTCGAGAGAAAAACCGACCAAATTGCAAAGGAAATGATGCCAAAAATATGTATAAACATGAACATATCAGTCAGCGATATCTTTTAATGTGTGACAGTAATCAGTAATAGAAAGAGCACCCTTTTTGGTGTTTCGAAAAAGGGTTTGAAGTTGAAGACTACGAGATAATTTATTATTTAAAAAATGAGCATCCAAGGCTTCCTAAAGGTCGTGTGCAGTGCAATTATCTTTTGTGATGAGATTAAGTAGATTTGGTTCACATGTAGAGTAAAACCAGGATTTAATACGAGAATCAATGGCCTCCAATCCTCATCATCAGCACTTTTTGGTTGAGATTTTCCAGTAATGTGACCCATGACCTTTGCCCCTTTACACACATCAGTAAAAATACGACGCCACAGTTTATAGCGAGACCCGTCAGTTGTTAATTTGAAACTGAACTGAGGGTAGACATTACCGATAGCAAAAACAAGTTGGGAAGCAGTTGGGTTGGGTGGTGGTGAAATATTTCCAGTCATGACTAATAATAATGTTACTTACGAAAATTAAAAATTAACGGGAAAATTAAAAACAAGAACGTGCTCACAAAGGTATTGAAGAGGAGGTGGCAGCGGCTGTAGCAGGTAGGGCGGTGGTTGTGAGCTGTGCTGGAAGGCGGCAGCGCAGCCGGTGGTCGGTGCTGGAAGGCAGGTAGACGCAGCAAGTAGTGGGGCAGCTGGAAGACGGTGGCGCAGCAGGGAGGCAGCGGCGCAAGGAGGGCGACGGCAGCACCGGTGGCGCAGGAGAGAAACCGCAGCAGTGGGCGCCGACGCAGGAGAGAAGCCGTAGCCGCAGGAGAGGCGGATGGCATTAGGGTTAAGCAGCGACGGCGCTAGGGATAGTCATAGGAGAGAAGCAGCAGGGAGGCGACGGCGCTAGGGTGAGCGGCGCTGTGCAGGCGGAGGGTTTGGGTGGCGGAAGCAGTACCGGCGGCGGTGGAAGGCAGCCGGAGGTCACAAGGCTGGAAAAAAAACCTAATATTGAGAATTAGGGTTAGGCTATGATACCATCCTATAATATGTGGAAACCCTCGATGGGGTGTATTGCATTCATCTCATAGAATAAATAGATTACATATTTACAAAGGAGACCCCTACACTATACATTATTTAACACTAATCATTAGTTTAAGATCTTTGGTTTTAACTCTTAAATACTTAATCATCAAAATGTGTGCTCCTAATTTTGTAGTTCCTCCTTATTTAAACTATAACGTTTAATATGCACAATATCTCCTTCAAAATTCAATGGAAAAAAGTTCCAGGTTTGGAAAGACTGCATGCTTTTACATGTTGAGTCTTTAGAGTTTTATGTTATTTGAATTCTACATGACGAACCCTACATACCTATGATAACCATAAATGATCCCCGTGGCATTAAAGGGGAGACACAAGTGCGAACAACAGGCAAACCCATTCGACCAATTAGAGTTATATTTGCTAGTTTATGATTAGAAAAGCGATTTAAATTGCGAATTGGATTGTTTGGAATGGTGATTAAAACTAAATTAATATTAACGATGGAAAATCAACTACGAATTACAGATCAAATTAAAGATAACCATTTACGAATTCACTACGGCACAAGTTATTACCTAATTGAACATCATGCAATGGTCACATAGACATAACCAATTACACAACCATATTAATCACGTACAATTTAATCAATAAATCTCGGCATAGCGCATGCAATATTCATTACTTGTCTTAATCCCTAGACTATGGACTCGGCACAAATAATAACACTACTATGATCTATTTTGCTTTTACCAATTAAATCATTCAATCATAATAATAACCAAAAGTACATCATTTGTGAAACATCAAATATCCAATAATCATAAACACATAAATACAAATATGAATGTTCAAAAAAGTAAAACTTAGTCGTAGATCCTCCGCAAATGGTTATGGAGAGCTTAGCCTTCCATCGCGTGTTCTTGACCGGAAATGATTGTATAAATCATCTTCGAGCTTGTAGACGGTGAAAGATCAACACTCCGGGACTTCGTACTTTGATCCGTGAATCAACCGCAACAGGGCTCAGCCAGCTTTTTTTATAAAATGGGACTTCTCAAAACGATTGCAAACATTCTCTATTTATAGAGAAGGTGAGGATTAGGATTTTGGAATTAGAAAAGTAGCTGTAGGGTTTTCACACCGCCCGAGCGTAGGCCCAGGCGTAGGCCTGCGCCCGGCCCTGCGCCGGGGGGTACGACCTGGTCTACACCGGTCTGCGCTGGAAGTGCTCTCAAATTAAAATAAATTTTGTTTTGAAGCATATGGTGGCGCAGGTTTAGGCCCCCACCGGCTCGTTTCGCGCTGAATTTTCTCGAGCTGCTTCTATTTGATTTCTTGACCCAGAATTATAATCTGGGAGTAAAAGTATGGTAGTTATGAAGCAAAGGTGCATAAAATGAGCCTTAAATGACACCGAAAACACATAAAAATATAGTCCTACCAACAATCAATGTGGAATACTCTTTGTATTCAATTTGAGGTTACTAAAGTCAGGATAGTGATCTTGAACCAGCCGTATGAGTCATTCTTTGCTAAACCTATTGAATGATTTTAGATTTCATTGGTATCAAGAAAGATATGATTGTTGTTCTCAACAAGGTTTTAATTATTATCCCTTAAAATGGAACTATTTGATTCTTGTTGTGAGAAACAATCATATATACATTCAAGGATCACTCATTGAACTAGAGCCTGTTGAACTCCCGTTATGGCACTGTTCTCTTTCATGAACAAAATCAATTCCAAGAAAGATATGATTGTTGTCCTCAACAAGGTTTTAGTTATTATCCCTTAAAATGGGACTATTTGATTCTTCTTGTGAGAAACAATCATACACTGAAGAATCACTCATTGAACTAGAGCCAGTTGAACTCCCGCTATGGCTCTGTTTTCTTTCGTGAACAAAATCAAATCCAAAGAAGAAAAAAAGAAGAAGAGTGAAAGAAGAATGTGGTCAACATTACATCTTCCTTGGTTACTGCTGACACTCATGACCAACATAGTCATTGAAAAGGTCA
The DNA here is from genome assembly GCA_020465985.1 of Centrapalus pauciflorus. Taxonomy (NCBI): domain Eukaryota; kingdom Viridiplantae; phylum Streptophyta; class Magnoliopsida; order Asterales; family Asteraceae; genus Centrapalus; species Centrapalus pauciflorus. The sequence continues at coordinate 20,738 of JAANYP010006521.1, forward strand.
TGGATACGATACGGCTTGACAGAGAACCGAAGAATGAGTCTTCGAGGCAATAATATTGTGGCTATGGTAGCCACAATTTTCAAAGATTCAATCGGAGGAAAGAAAGATCAAAAGGATTCAGAAGGAATTTATGGACATCATCATCATCAACTGTCAATGCTACCAAACCAGAGAAAGATGCTTATTGGTTTAAAGGGTCATTTCATGCATAAATGATTGCAAAGTCAAACTACCCCTGGCACCACATTTAGGTGATAAACATTACCCTCATAAGTACAAGGAACTGAAAAGCCAAAGTTGTGTTAGAAATATCTCAAAGACCAAGAATCTAAGCTTGGTCGCTTAAACAAAGAGTGATTAGGTAGCATCACACATTTCCTAAAGATGAAGAAGTTGATGGTTAAGACAAATCAAGATCGTTTGATAAGAGATTTGTGTCCGAGTCTCAGTGGGCGATGGTCAACTTCTGTTGATGGTTAAGACAAATCAAGATCGTTTGATAAGAGATTTGTGTCCGAGTCTCAGTGGGTGAATGCTACCCTGCGGAAGGTACATACTTACTCTTCTACTTCTTCTCCCTCTGAAAAAGATGCACTCTTTGAGTCGATAACTTGTGATCTTCACTTTGTTGAAGAGAGAAAAGTTGAGTTGTTGAAAAACTTTGAAAAATCTCAAGTCGAACTTGGCTTTTGTTTGGCTCAACTTAAAAAACACAATGATGTACAACTTTCTCTCAAAGATCAATGATATATAAACTCATTGATTTCAAAAGAAAATGAGGATTTTAAGGTTGAGATCGCTAGCTTTCGGAAAATATGTAAGACTTAGTCAAAGTCTGACAAGCTTGTGGAGAAAGGCATTGATGAACAAATTTTACATCAAGTATGTGTTGTTGATGTCTTAATGGTTATATACCAAAAATAAGAACTAATAGACAATTAGGCAAGTGTACCTATCGTTTACTAGCATATAAATGGCAAGAACCGAGTTATCGATCTCGAGGACACAATGTAGAATGATGATAATAAACTCGTTGTCAATAATTAGTCTAAATGAAAATGATTTGATTTTTGATAAAACGAAACACCAAATTTGGAAACTATTACTCAATTAAAGACTATTTCACTAAATGCTACTTGAATATAAAATAATGCACTAAGATTAGACGATTGTAAATGTTTAAAATCAGAGAATAAAAGGTAATCATTCAAGTTTACTCCCCCCCGCACATTAGATGACTAGAATTTAAGCATATCATAATTAAAGGTTAAGAGAATATAATCAAGTGTCACAAACTCCTCTTTCAACTTGTTTGCTTTTAAATTAAACGATTAGATAGTCGGAAATCTCCTAATAAACTAACCAATTAATTACACAAGATAATATTCATACAAATCGATTTCTTGAAAAGTGAATTTACTTTCGCAAATACACATAAAATGCTAGACTTTCATCCAAGCAAAATATTCTCGTTGATGATACTAAAATACATGAAATAAATCCTTTTACTATTTCTAGCTCAAGGCCAAACAAATCCATAGACAAACTTATAAAGAATGACTAACAAATTAATTTTAGCTTTCGCTTTTAAACAACTCATTAATCACCAAATAAAACATGTATTTTAAACATCCATCAAGAGATAAGTCTAACAAGGAATCGAAACGTTAAACACCTAAAACTTGCTAACAAATGTGCATCTAATGTTTGGGGGTTGACAAACCCAAATGATTACAAAGAAAACTACTCACTAGCCATAGAGGATGAACTAAAAACACAAAATAAAGAGAGATTCATCTAAATAAACAACGGTTAAAGAGAAAACTCCCCCAATGATTGTCAAACCACCACCACTTGCATCAACTTTAACTTCTTCACGTGCTCTCTACAGTAGAATTTTCGTAGCCTCCATATACAAACCCTAGGTATTGATTAGACCCCCCATTTCAGAGAAAAAGATGCTTAAATAGCACCAGATCTGCACATGCTCGCGCCGCGACAAATGCAAGAGTCGCGTCGCTACTGTCCATTGTACGATATGGTCAGATTCTGCTGCTGTAAGTCGCGCCGCTAGGAGGTAACTGGTCGTGCCGCGATCATGTTTCTGATTATAATCATCCATATTGGCTCAACAAGTCACGACGCGAGGTGTAAGTGGTAGCGCCGCGACCAACTTTCTGGTCAAAGGGCTGCTCAAAATGTTCAAGCTCTTTTCATTCTATTCTCGTTCAGAAGGGGAAACTCTCCGAATTGAGAACCACGGCTTCAAACACCTGAAAACACGAATATAACGTAAATAGATACGATACAAATGTGTTTTAGAGAAAAACCGGAGAAACTAGGGGTAAAAGTGACATAATTATATATCCGATAAGCGTTGCATCAAAATACCCCACACTTGAACATTGCTTGTCCTCAAGCAAACTGCACTATTAAAATTTAAAACGGCCCTTTCGACAAACTCTCTCTACAAACATACAAGAAAGACTTCTCAACAATAAAGATCCGAAATGAATACAATTGAAGCCAAACGAGTAAGTAAGTGATCATTCAAAGCAAGAGATGCAAAAAATTAGAGTATGCACAACATCAAAGATTCCAAAATCTAGCCAACACAAACTAGCACCTCACCATGGAATTCACTCAACACTCAAGTGTACATAGGTTTAAGTGTGTATAATTTCACAATCCACTCAACGCCATTCATGTTGAACAATATAGGCATAAGCTTGACAAAAAATCAAATCTCGATCGCTTAGAAATCCAAAATTGGCATAGAAAAAGGGCTGCGGGGTAGCACTTTGGCAAGGCTCGGCAGAAAAGACAAAGAAAAAGACAAAGAAAAAGAAAAGAATTAGGAGATAAAAGAGAAGACACGAGACAGGACGAGGCACAACTTCTCCTCAAGATCAGGAGTTATTTCCACAATTTGAGGAATGACAGCAACCTCACTTTATTACTACCTAACAGCAAGAAATTTAAATTGAGAGAAAGATACATACTTGGGCTTGGAAGGGAGACATTCAATCTCGTCGAGCCTTCGATTAATAGACTCGACACCGGAGATCTTGGACTGATTTGGGAAAATTTAGACTTGGAAGGGAGACATTCAATCTCGTCGAACCTTCGATCAATAGATCCGACACCGGAGATCTTGGACTGAAAATGGGAGTTTAGAACTTTCTCTCTTCTTTTTTTTTTTTTCACCAAACTGATTTTCACAAAAGAAGTGCCCGTCCGGACCAAAGAAAAAGAAGACAACGGCTTAGAAAATGGAAGAAGTTGGAGGGTTTCTGAAACGAAAGGGAAAAGTCTCAACAGGGCTACTAAGGGAAGGATAAATGGGAAAAAGAAAATTAAAGAAACAAAGAAATTGGTTTTCCTACTAACAGCCTTTAAATATGCCAAGATTTTCAAATATTGTGATTTTTGACATGTATTAAAAATCAAGTTCTACTTCTATTAAACAACATCGGCCAAACACACAGAAACGAAAGTGAGCATAAAAAGTGTATGCTATTAGGCTCAAGTCTCACAAAATGAATATTGAGGGTGATCAAATCGCTAATCGTGTGGTTTCGATCCAAGAATCCTAATAATGCACTCCATAAAACATCTCTAGCATTTAAACAACCACAATGAACTCATCTAGCTTCGCATGCATTTAAATTAGAACAATATTATCTGAGAGTCTAGCTTGCAAAAATAGAGAAAAAGTTTGACAAAAAGGCCTGACTTCCAATTAGCAGCTTAGGACAAACAACAAACAAAACTCAATTCAGAAAAATCTAACCCCCACCCCACACTTGATGTCTTAATGGTTATATACCAAAAATAAGAACTAATAGACAATTAGGCAAGTGTACCTATCGTTTACTAGCATATAAATGGCAAGAACCGAGTTATCGATCTCGAGGACACAATGTAGAATGATGATAATAAACTCGTTGTCAATAATTAGTCTAAATGAAAATGATTTGATTTTTGATAAAACGAAACACCAAATTTGGAAACTATTACTCAATTAAAGATTATTTCACTAAATGCTACTTGAATATAAAATAATGAACTAAGATTAGACGATTGCAAATGTTTAAAATCAGAGAATAAAAGGTAATCATTCAAGTTTACTCCCCCCCGCACATTAGATGACTAGAATTTAAGCATAGCATAATTAAAGGTTAAGAGAATATAATCAAGTGTCACAAACTCCTCTTTCAACTTGTTTGCTTTTAAATTAAACGATTAGATAGTCGGAAATCTCCTAATAAACTAACCAATTAATTACACAAGATAATATTCATACAAATCGATTTCTTGAAAAGTGAATTTACTTTCGCAAATACACATAAAATGCTAGACTTTCATCCAAGCAAAATATTCTCGTTGATGATACTAAAATACATGAAATAAATCCTTTTACTATTTCTAGCTCAAGGCCAAACAAATCCATAGACAAACTTATAAAGAATGACTAACAAATTAATTTTAGCTTTCGCTTTTAAACAAAACGTGAATGTTTGTTACTTATTTAACAAATAATTAAAAAATACTTGTATTTGGGCCGGGCTAAGATTAAGGATTTAAGATTAGGGATTTAGGGGTAAAATGCAAAGTTAACAAACCTGTGGTCCCCATAGAAGGAAGCCGATTACAGAAAGGTTCACGCAAAGATTAGAGATTTAGGGCTAAAACGCCCACTCCGTCGCCCAACCGCCCAGGCCTCCGGCCTCCGCAGCTCCATCTCCGCTGCTGCCCCTCCCTTCGCAAGCAGCCAAGCAGCAATCAGCAAGTCGTGTCACGGTCACCTCTCTGGTCTCTGCCTTTCTGTTGCCGTGCTTCGGTGAGTCGTGAGCCTCGAGTCTCGCCTCTCTAGCTGCATTTGAGGAAACGAGGTATTGATGTATTTTATATTTTTATTCTTTTCTTTTCTTTTAGTTTAATTTATATATATCGCATGTCTGTCTAATTCTTTTAGATGACCATATGAATCTTAGTTTATTTATATTATTCATTTTGTTTCTTAATTTTCTTATGTTATATATAAATAATGTCTAATTATTATTTTTATTTTATATATGAATAATGTCTATGTATTTGTACCATAGAGAAAAAATTACTTGTTAATGTGTCTGATGATGATGTAATAACTCGTTTTCAAAAGATAAAAACTCGTAGGGGACAACTCTATTATCTAGTTTTTTTGTTTGTAATGATTAACGACATTGTATAATTTATGTATTCATTTTATTATATGATCTAGAAATACCGACCCGAAAATCTGATTTGAATTTTTTTTAGAGTCACAAGTATTTACACTCTCGTAGCATTTTAAATTCGATCCGACCTCTATAAAAATTTTTCTGGAGGTGATTACAAAATGGTTTTCATACACCCTTACGTATAATCTTGATCGAGTGTCACCAACTTTGAAGCAGTTGGTTTAAATGAGACCACAAGGAAAAAGAAAAACATTGTTAAAGCCAAGGTCTCATTTGAAAAAAAAAAATGGATGGCAAGTCTTAATACTCAACAACAGGCACTAAAAAGCCTTGTGACAGTTCTGCCATAGTGATTCCAACTAAAGTCATTGTAAACGTAGACGCAGCTTCTACGTCTAAGTGTTGAAATAATTCTCACGGATCTAAAAAGAAAAACAAGAAGGTTGATGAGTTAAGGCTGACTGAGATGATGTTTATTTACCTTTTAATGAAACCATTAAGAGGTCATTTAACATTAAATGAGCCTCTTAATGATTCCATTAAGAAGTAAATAAACAACTTCTGTCTGATGCTAGTCACTGAGCCTCCCTCTACAAGTAAAAACTTTTCAAGAACTTGGGTTTCAAGTGAAGATGTGAGCCAAGCATGTGCAGTCACTCGCTTGAATATGAAGTCTTCTAACAAAACTCCCGTTGTCAAGAAAAAGTCCACTTCCTCCCCTTTTAACTTAAAATTCTCAAAGAAGGAAGTTTTGACTAAAAAGTCAGCTTTAAGCATCAAGGGCCGGGGATGATTCTAAAGAAACCACTGAGATGAGAGTAACAGATAAATCAACTATCAAAAAATCATCATCTTTGGCACATTCTGAGACTCCTAAAAATGAGTCTGAGCGAGATGGGTCTCCAAAAAGAATTAATTTTCTTTAGTGCTTGTGCATGACAATCAACAAGATCAAATATGGTACCTGGATAGTGGTTGTTTAGGACACATTATTGGATGTAAGACTAAGACCCTGCTAAGTGAGTTATTGGCTGAAGTTATGCAAAATGTCAATTTTGGTGATAATTCGTCGGGGATCACTAATATGGTACGTACTATCATATCAGGATCTCCAATGTGGCATACATACAAGGGTTAGGTTATAACTGTTGGAAAAAAGTGTAAATTTTTCAAAGGAAAAGTGTATTTTCCATGTTTTTGGACCAAATATAATTATATATAGTTGTGAGATATATAATTAATATTTTATGGGTGTGTATTCTCCTTGAAGAGAGGATTACAACGATATAAAGAACGTCCAAAACAGAGCTAAGATAAATGAGATATCGATGCTCAAAGATTGGTGTTTGATGTAAGAAAATACAAGTTAAAAGTGTGAAAACTTGTCCCACATAGGAAGATGGACCAAACCATGAGTGGTTTATAATGAGGAGCCTTGACAAGCATGACAAGTTACTTCAAGACAAAACTAAGGTCCAAGCAATAGCAAATCATTAAACTTGTGTGCCTCGTACTTTGTATAAGAAATTTTTTTTTGCGTGAGCCGCGTTCGTGTCTTGAACGAATCTAGACAATTCTAGAGTCGTTACAGAAATGGTTTAATGATAGAATTATTATATTTAATTATTAATAAAAAATATTTTTTTATTACAATTAAATATAATTAATTTGTTGTTACAACTCATGGTTTAATGATAGAATTATTATATTTAATTATTAATAAAAAAAATGGTTTTTTATTATTATTACAATTGAATATAATTAAGTTGTTGTTACAACTCATCTCCTATAAAATGGATGGAGATGCAAACACCAAAACATACTTGAAACACTTGAAAAACTTGGAATACACTTTGCATTCTTGAAATTTTTTGACTTTAACGGCAAGACGTTGCTGCTTCCAAGAACGAAGAACAACTTCAATTCACGTGATTTTTCAGCCAAGTTGGTTACCTCCGGCAGTACACGCTGCTTTGGCTGTTGTACACTGGGAAACAGACTTCGAATCTGTTTTAAGGGAATCGTGTCAAACACGAGACTCAGCCTTTATTTTTCCGTATTGTATATACTTTTCCGTATTATTATTTCTTTTACTTGTAATTTAATTTCCGTACTTTATTTATTTCCGTGTATTGTAATTTTATTTCTGAATTGTAATTCGTAATACATTTCTTATATTTTAGAATTGGTATCGGGCACAATATCCCTACAATCTTAAAACAGATTTTACAACCACGATACTGGTTATAAAATTAGGAATATTTTAGAGAAATTGTTTCTTCGATTCAAACAAGTTTTGTCTCGAAGTAAAATTTCTATTACATTATTGGTTCGATTCAAACGAGTTTTGTCTCGAAGCAATTGTGTTTTCATTTCATTTAATTATTTCTGTTTCGTTACAAACGAGTTTTGGTTTCGAGACGGATTTAATTTTTGCAACAGCCTTGATTAAGTGTTTAATTTGAACGGAAGATTCGATTATTCACTTTTGGTTTCTTAAACATTGAACGGATGATTCAATTTTAACTTTTAATATAAAATTTGTTACTATTCTCGTTCGGGTTACAAGTGTTTGAATGAACGGTTGATTCATTCTTCACTTTGGTGTTATCACTTTGGTGTTAAATTGAACTGCAGATTCAATTTTAGTGATAAAATCGGTTATAATAAAAAGGATTTAATTTTGTTATAAAGTGATTAAATTGAACGGTTGATTCAAGTTTTGTCAATTGAAGTATTTGACATTGTTTATAACAAAAGATTTAATTTTGTTATAAAGTGATTAAATTGAACGGTTGATTCAAGTTTTGTCAATTGAAGTATTTGACATTGTTTATAACAAAAGATTTAATTTTGTTATAAAGTGATTAAATTGAACGGTTGAATCAAGCTTGATCAATTAATTTGACGTTGTTTATAATAAAAGTGTAATTTTATTATAAAGTGAGAAAATTTTCTTTATTGAAAATTTATAAAGTATTTGTTTGAAAAGAAGATTCACAACGACTTATAATTATTTTCTTTGGCGTTAAAGAAAAAAAATGGAAATGTTAGACGGAGTTGTGGCACGGTCGATGACTTCAACATCTATTGCTAAACCATCGATTAAGGAGATTGTTGATATGATTGGAGTTCAAAATGCGAGTAAATTTGCCAATCATATTGAGAAATCAGAATTATTTTCTGATTTGAATCTTGAACCATGTGTGGTTCTTGACGGCAATGGTGAAGTTGCAAGTGTGATGAATGTGAATATCGCGGCAATGGTTTCTGATGTAGAATTGGTAAGATCTGAACCGAATGAATGGTGGATCGACACTGGTTCTACCCGACATGTGTGTTTGGAGAAAAGTTTGTTTACTACTTTGAAAGTAGTTAATGGAAAAAAGATCTTCATGGGAAACTTTGATACGGTTGATGTCAAAGGTGAAGGCGATGTGATCTTGAAGATGACATCCGGGAAAGATCTTAAGTTGACAAATGTTTTGTATGTACCGGAAATTCGAAAGAATTTGGTTTCCGGATGGCTGTTAAACAAGTTTGGATTTAAAATGGTTTTTGAATCGAACAAATTTGTTTTGACCAAGAATGATCATTTTGTTGGAGAAGGTTTTGCTTTGAATGGAATGTTCAAAATAAATATGATGATTTTGAAAAGCAATTTTAATAAAACGACTACAAATTCGGTTTATTTGACAGAGTCTTCTAACGTATGGCATAGTCGTCTTGGACATGTCAATTTTAATTCTTTACGTCGTTTAATTAAGTTAAATTGCATTCCATCTTTTCATATTGATTCAAATTATAAATGCCAAACTTGTGTTGAAGCCAAACTTACAAGATCGTCTTTCCAGGTTGAAAGAATAACCGAACCACTTGATATGATTCACACGGATGTGTGTGATTTAAAATCCATTCCTACGTGAGGTGGTAATAAGTACTTCATCACGTTTATTGATAATTGTACTAGATATTGCTATGTTTACTTGATGAAAAGTAAAGATGAAGCAATCGACAAGTTTGTTTTATACAAACAAGAGGTTGAGAACCAACTCAACAAAAAGATTAAGGTTGTAAGAAGTGATCGAGGTGGTGAATATGTGTCATCGTTTGCAGATTTATGTGCTCAACATGGAATCCGACACTTATTCACCGCTCCTTACTCACCTCAACAAAATGGTATTGCGGAAAGAAAGAACCGAACATTGAAAGAAATGGTGAATGCCATGTTAATAAGTTCGGAATGAGCCAAGAAATGTGGGGGGAAGCTATCCTCTCGGCTACTTATCTTTTGAATAAGATACGCCGCAAGAAAATGGACAAAACACCGTATGAACTTTGGATGGGAAGAGAGCCATACTATAAGTACTTACGAGTGTGGGGGTGCCTAGCAAAGGTTGTTGTACCGGCACCTAAGGCTCAAAAGATAGGACCTAAAACGGTTGATTGCATATTTATTGGTTATGCACATCACAGTAGTGCCTATCGGTTTCTTGTGTATGAGTCTAAAAATCCAGAAATTCACAAGAATACCATCATGGAATCAAGGAATGCATCCTTCTTTGAGAATATATTTCCTTGTTTATAAAAGGATCGTGCTAGTTCGTCTAAATCAAGTGACGAAAATGTCCAAGATGAGATATTAAGACAACCTGAAAGAGAAGACGTTGAGCCTAGAAGAAGTAAAAGGAAAAGGGTTGAAAAATCATATGGAGATGATTTTGTCACTTACATGGTTGAAGGTGAACCCAAAACTTACCAAGAAGCGGTAACTTCTTCTGAAGGACCTCAATGGAAAGAAGCCATCAAGTGTGAAATTGAGTTAATTTTACAAAATCATACTTGGGAACTAGTGGAACTTCCTGAAGGTTGTAAATCACTAGGTTATCGATGGCTTTTTAAGAGGAAAATGAAACCTGATGGTTCCATTGATAAATATAAAGCACGTTTGGTAATCAAAGGTTACAAACAAAAGAAGGGTGTTGATTACTTTGATACATATTCGCCGGTGACGCGAATAACATCCATTAGATTGGTGCTTGCGATTGCTGCAATAAGAAATCTAGAAGTGCACCAAATGGATGTGAAGACGGCTTTTCTAAACGGTGATTTAGAAGAGGAGATCTACGTGGAGCAACCCGAGGGTTTTAGTGCTCCCGGATGTGGAAAGAAAGATTGTAGGCTTGTCAAGTCATTATATGGCTTGAAGCAAGCTCCCAAACAATGGCATCAAAAGTTTGACCACGTCATGCTAGAATGTGGATTCAAAATCAATGAGTGCGACAAGTGTGTGTACATGAAAGATACAAAACATGGATATGTTATTCTTTGTTTATACGTAGATGATATGCTTATCGTTGGTAGTAACGAAAGAATGATCAGTTCAACGAAAGAGATGTTGAAATCCAAATTTGACATGAAAGACATGGGTTTAGCGGAAGTGATTCTTGGTATTAAAATCACACGAACCCAAGATAGTCTTGTGTTAAGTCAAACTCATTATGTGGATAAAATTCTTGAGAAATTTAGTAATGGTGATTCTAGTATAGCTAGAACTCCAATTGACACTAGTCAACATCTATCGAAAAATAGAGGTGAAAGTGTTAATCAACTAGAATACTCAAGAATTATAGGCAGTCTAATGTATCTAATGTCTTGTACCAGACCGGACATAGCATATGCTGTAAGCAGGCTAAGTAGGTACACGAGTAATCCGAGTCGGATTCATTGGAAAAGTGTGATACGAGTACTTCGGTATTTAAGATATACTCGAGAGTACGGACTGCATTATGAGAGATATCCAGCTGTGATAGAAGGATACAGCGATTCGAATTGGATATCTGATATAAAAGATTCTAGATCTACAAGTGGATATGTATTTACACTTGGTGGGGCTGCTATTTTTTGGAAGTCTTCCAAGCAAACAGTGATAGCGAGATCTACGATGGAATCTGAATTCATCGCATTAGATAAATGTGGTGAAGAAGATGAATGACTACGTCAATTTATTGAAGACTTACCAAAGTGGTCGAAACCCGTTTCAGCCGTTACTATACATTGTGATAGCCAATCTGCGATTGGTAGAGCGCATAGCATAATGTATAATGGTAAGTCAAGACATATTAGACGTCGGCATAATTCGATACGACAACTACTCTCAACAGGTGTTATTACTATTGACTATGTGAAGTCAAAAGATAATATTGCGGATTCGCTTACGAAAGGCCAAAATAGAGAGTTAGTATTGAAGTCGTCAAAAGGAATGGGACTAAAGCCCATGAATGAATAGATTCATACGAAGGGAAACCTGACCTTGTTGACTGGAGATCCCAAGATCTTGGTTCAAAAGGACAACCTATTTGTATGAATAAAGTGTGGTCACTGTGGGGGGTTGTGAAAAATTCCTAGTCCATTCCTATATGATTTCTTGAAGAAAATCATTTTAGTGACAATGCGGTTAAGCATTTTATAATGATTCGGTCGAAATCATTTATGCTTTTAATGATTCGGGAGAAATCACCTATGTAAGAGAGAAGTGGGGTCGCTTCGAGTGGAATTGTAGGGGCACAATTCTTAGTAGCTCTCACAGAACCAGGCTAGTGTTCCATGACCATAACGGACACGACTATGAGGAGTTAACCTTGTTAGGAAGATTTTTGTGTGAAGTGTATTGTCGTCTTCATAAATGGCAGCTCAGTTCAAAGACATCGAGTTCTACTGACAGCTAGAAGGCTAAGTGCATTTCATAAGAGAAGGTTCAAAGGTTTACACCTACCTATCCTATGCAAGATTTCAACCATTGAAAATTCATTGGAATTTTATGTGTCTTCGATCAATATCATACATGTGGGGGATGATTGGAATGTGTTTTCGATCGATCTCTCATTCATGTGGGTGATTGTTGGAAAAAAGTGTAAATTTTTCAAAGAAAAATGTATTTTCCATGTTTTTGGACCAAATATAATTATATATAGTTGTGAGATATATAATTAATATTTTATGGGTGTGTATTCTCCTTGAAGAGAGGATTACAACGATATAAAGAACGTCCAAAACAGAGCTAAGATGAATGAGATATCGATGCTCAAAAATTGGTGTTTGATGTGGGAAAATACAAGTTAAAAGTGTGAAAACTTGTCCCACATAGGAAGATGGACCAAACCATGAGTGGTTTATAATGAGGAGCCTTGACAAGCATGACAAGTTACTCCAAGACAAAACTTGGGTCCAAGCAATAGCAAATCATTAAACTTGTGTGCACTCGCATCTGCCTTGTACTTTGTATAAGGATTTTTTTTTTGCGTGAGCCGCGTTCGTGTCTTGAACGAATAGACAATTCTAGAGCCGTTACAGAAATGGTTTAATGATAGAATTTTTATATTTAATTATTAATAAAAAATATTTTTTTATTACAATTAAATATAATTAATTTGTTGTTACAACTCATGGTTTAATGATAAAATTATTATATTTAATTATTAATAAAAAAATGGTTTTTTATTATTATTACAATTGAATATAATTAAGTTGTTGTTACAACTCATCTCCTATAAAAGAGATGGAGATGCAAACACCAAAACATACTTGAAACACTTGAAAAACTTGGAATACACTTTGCATTCTTGGAATTTTTTGACTTTAACGGCAAGACGTTGCTGCTTCCAATTAAGAACGAAGAACAACTTCAATTCACGTGATTTTTCAGGCAAGTTGGTTACCTCCGGCAGTACACGCTGCTTTGGCTGTTGTACCCTGGGAAACAGACTTCGAATCTGTTTTAAGGGAATCGTGTCAAACACGAGACTCAGCCTTTATTTTTCCGTATTGTATTTACTTTTCCGTATTATTATTTCTTTTACTTGTAATTTTAATTTCCGTACTTTATTTATTTCCGTGTATTGTAATTTTATAGAATTGTAATTCGTAATACATTTCTTATATTTTATAATTGGTATCGGGCACAATATCTCTACAATAACCTCCTAAGTGTAAGTAAACTTTGAGATGTTGAATACAAAGTTCTATTTGATAAGCGTCAAGATATTGTCTACAACAGCAAATGGGAAGCTGTGTTGATTGCTTGCACCAAGGAACGAGAACGTGTACATAATGGATGTGCATGGAGTCTGCACCAAAAGAAAGGCAGACTTGCTTTCATTCCGGAAGCCAAGAGAAATTGAACCGGCATAAAGAAACTTGCTGAAGGACTTCCATAGCTTCAGTATTTCAAAGATGAGTCATGTCCAGCTTGTGAGAAAGGAAAATCTCATCATGTTTCATTCAACTCGATCCAAGCAAAACTTCTCTGTCATTGAGACTTCGCATTTGTTGCATATGAGATCTATTTGGTCCAATAAGTGCTCAAAGTCTGATAGGTAAATGTAATGGTTTAGTTATTATTTATAAAATATATTTTTAGATATACTTGGGTATTTTTTTTCTCAGGACAAAGAATGAAGCTGCGGATGAAATTATCAATTTCATCGAAAGGATAGAAGTGCTCAAAGATTCCACGATGAGATGTCTAAGAAGTGACAATTGTACTGAGTTTAAAAACTTTGTGCTTGAGTCATCAAAAGGATAGAAGTGCTTAGATAAATGAATCTCTCACAACTTCTCGGCAGCCAAAATTCTATGACAGAACGATGTAGTTGAAAGACGAGACCGCTACAAGAATAATACTAAATGAGGCAAGCCTTTTATCCTCAATTTTGGTCAGAAGCTAAAAATACAGTCTGCTATACCGAAAATAGCAGAAGACAACGTCAATCCTAGGGTTATTCTTCCCCCCTCCCCTATATTTTCACATCTCATCCAAGCTCTCTAAACTCGTTATTTCGCTCTCACATTCGCACCTGGTTGTGTAACCACTCTCATCATTGGATCCTCCCTGCATCTCTGGTTCGTTGGTATGATATATAAATATATAAATGTCAATTGTTAAAAAAGTTTATTACGAAAAGAAAAACATGTTTTCATGTTTTTTGTGTTTTCGTCTATCCATGTTATTTTTTCCCATAAAAGTTCTCAAGTTAATTTATTCTTTTTGGTTTACTGAAATTTGGAAATTAAAACCCGATTTTTCAGTTTTTAAAAACCCGGTTCACAAATTATAACCGGAATCTAATGTCCAAATTTCACTAAACCACAATGAAAAAATAACTTGAGGTTTTTTATGAAAAAAAATAACATGAAGGGACGAAAACGCAAAAAAAAAACTTGAAAACGGTTTTTCTCATAATAAACTCTAATTAAAAATAGATAAAAGTTATTATTTTTAGTCATTATCCCTTTGTCAATGTCCTTCTCGTTTGATGATACAATTACAATATATAATTATATAGGGGTCAATTGCTAAATTTGCAAGAAGTATTTATTGTTTATATGGTTTATAACAATATTTTTTAATTTTTATCATTAATAATATCACATTTTTAATAGGGTAAATTACAAGTTTCTTTCCTGTGGTTTATTAAAAATTATGGATTGGATCCTTTGACTTTAAAAATCACAATGACAGACCTTATGGTTGAAGTTTTGTTACAGAAATGATCTTTTGACCATTTAAAATGATCATTTCTACCCTTACTTTTTTATAATTATTATGTTATATTATTATTAAATAATAGACTAATCTAAAAAAGTAAAAATACCATTTAATATAAAAGACATAAATTTGAATAATAAAATATTAATAAAGACAAATGCATAATAATTATTATTAATCAAAAACTAAAAAATAATGTTTTGAGTTTATATTTTTTTTACTTTAAAAAAAGTAAACGTTAAAAAATAAATGTAAACATTGTCAAAAAGTATTAAAAGCTTTTTTGACGTTTTTAAAATTTTTACATAAACTAGTTTTTAACATTTTCAATAAACGTTTAAAACATTTTTACAGTTTAAACATTTTAAAAACTTAAAACATTTTGAGAACTTTAATTGTCTTGAAAATTTTAAAATTTTAAACATTTTTTAAAAAGTTGTTTTTTTTAAATATTTTTAGAAAAGTTATAGAAAACCATCAAAACACTTCAAAAACATCAAATTTAGTTATTGTTCATCAAAATGTTTAATTTTTTATTTTATTATCCATGAAAATGTTTAATTTTTTCAATAAAAAATTAAAAAGGAAACCTAATGTTAAAATACTATTTTATTTTTAGTTTTTAATTATAAAAATGTTGAAATAACAATTTATATGTTTTTATAGATATTTTAATCATTATTAAAAAACATTTAATGTAGAAAGGATAAAAAAATGAATACTTAATAAAAATAATATATTTTATGATTTTCAAAAAGTTTACATTTTATTGTAAAAAATATAAACTCAAAACGTTAATTTTTATTTTTTAAATGTTAATAATAATTATTTGTCTTTAAAAATAATTTATTTTTTATTTTCATGTGTCCTACACTAAATTAATTTTACTGGTTTTTAAAATTATTTTATTATTTTATAATAACAAAAATAATAATAAAAACAATCTTATTATTTTAAATGGCCAAAAGAATATATCCGTAACAAAACTTCAACTACAAAGATCGTCAGTGTAATTTTTAATGTTAAATGACCCAATTTATAATTTCTAATAAACCATTAAGACGAAATTTGTAATCTACCCTTGTTTAATTTATACAATATCAAATAAGTTTAATAAGTGAAAAGATTTCATTTATAATTTAAATAAAACATTAAACATCAATAGATTAATTTTCTGGTTTATAACGTACAGTAGAAAAAACAAAAAAATAATGTAATTAGAGCTGACTTGAATTTTAGGTAACAAACTAATTACTATTGTCCTAGAAAGATAATTTACTAATATTTGAAAAAGAAGATTGCTTTTTCCACCAAATGGAAAAATAACTTATTCTTATGTGGAAATTAAGCAAAGAGCATAAAAGAAAAAGAATAGGACTTGACTTTGATTGACTCTACAATCTTAGGTTTGAAAAGCATGATACAAATAGAAATATTGTATATTTAAACGATTTAAAAAAAATTATATATAGGTAAATGTAAGGTACCATGTATTATAATGGAAAAATCGTGTAAAAAACCAACGCATTTTCAGTATTTTTCGAATAAGTCATTGTACAAAAAACAACAAAATTCGTAAAAAATTTCAAGTTGAAGGACTTTTTTAAAAACATTTTTGGTACTGAGACTTAATCGAAAAGTATCAAAAGTACGTTGGTTTTTTGTATAATTTTCCCTTTTATAATTCTACAAGTTTTTATATTAAAAATAGGGTTTATAATAAAAAAAAACCAACATGTTTTCAAGGTTTTTATGTTTTCGCCCCTCAATATTATTCTTTTTTAGTTTTGTGAAATTTGACTATTAGAGCTCGGTTATAATTAGTTAATCGGGTTCTAATATTTATTTTTCACTAAACCAAAACGTAAAAATTAACTTGAGGACTTTTATGGGGAAAAATAACGAGGAACGAAAACGCAAAAAACATGAAAACACGTTGGTTTTTCATAATAAACCCCTAAAAATAATATAACAAAGTTTTATTTATTAAAAGAAAGGTAACAATATTTTATGAAACAAGTAATAAGTAATAACATGATAAACAACAATATATATTTTCATTACGAAAGAATCTAATCTCAAGTCCAATTTTGTAACTGTGAATTCTGTGATGTACATCATAAGACAATCACGTACAATAGACAAATATGCAATTCAACCTTGAAAACTTTTAGTTGTAAATACTCCCATCGTCCCAGTTTAAATGTCCATCGGAAAAAAAACATAGTTTAAGAAAAATGGATGACTATTGTAATCTTTATACTTAAGTAACAACTTTACCCTTATTTATTTAAACAATTTTTGAAAAAGATAATTACATTATAAACACAAGGTTATTATTGGATAAATTATGATAATCTATTTTTGGAAGTGGATATTTATTTTGAGATAATTTAAAATGGAAATATGAACATTTAAATTGGGACGAAGAGAGTAGAATGTAAGTTGATGAAAATATGAAATTAAACATATATGGTCATGTTTTTTATGGAAGAAAATTTTTCATAACCTAGCCAAGTTTTGCATGTTTTAGATTAAACTTAATTCTCTCTTCGGAACAAGAGGTCAAATTACTAATGAAAAAATTGTTGTAAATTGTAGGACTTTTTTTTCTAGTAGTAAGATTTAGAGTTTTTTCGTTCCTTCTCTTCGATAAGAATATCGATTTGAAATGATAAAAATTCCTCTTTATTCTCTTGTGCAACAAATTATGATGGACCTGCTGCCACGGGCCCAAAATTCGTAGGATCCTTAATTCACAAATTTTCAATTTAATAAATTATGGTTGGTTTTTTTAACTTATGGACGAAAAGAAAATAAATTATGGTTGATTTTTTTATATTTTAGAAAGGAGTTAAAAAGAAATAAAAAATTCATACAATATAAATAAGTTTAATAATTAACAACATGTCATGTGTAATCAAAATAAAAAGTTAAACATCAATAAGTTTTGAGGTTATAACAGTTAAAAAAAAACCATCACACCAGCCGTTAAAAAAAAAACAATAAAAAAAAATAGGTAGCTTGTTGAAAGATAATTTATTAATATTTGAAAAAGAAGATTTACTTTTTCCACCAAATGATGTGTTGGTACTTTTGTTCAAAACGTCAATATCTTTTTACATATAAAAAAGAAAAATTGACTTCTTTGTGGAAAGCAAAAAGTAAAAAAGATAAAAGACTTGACTTGGCTTGATTTATAATCTTTGGCTTGAAATGCACGACACAAATAAAAACACTCTAGGTATATGTGAAAACGATTTTTTTCAAAAATAATATAACAATGTTTTATTTATTAAAAGAAATGTAAAAATTGTTAGAAATAAAGTTAAACAATATAATTGAAATACTCGTAACAGTAACATGTGTTAACTACTATATCAACGAATTCAGAATACATAAGCAGATAGATGAGATTTGAATTGAGAGATCAGCGAATTCAGATTGAGGCCTCCGTGTGCAGTGTCCTAAGACAGAAAATCGTCATCTGTCCCGAGGATACAACAATCTTATTCAAGCAAGTGGATTGAATCTGACGAAATCTGTGTTTTCATGGAAGTTTTGTTTTCTGAGAAAAATAAAATAATGAGAGAAGATGGATGAGTGTTATGCGAAAATGGACTTCTCTTGGTATATATAACCGAAAATAATTGTCAATTGACAGTTATACCCGTAAAAAAACAGGAAAAATTAGTTACTATTATATGTAACTAACTGCTATTTTCAGATTTAGAGACCCCAAGAGACAGAAAAGATTGACTCTCAATTGACCATTCATATATATATATATATATATATATATATATATATATATATATATATATATATATATATATATATATATATATATATATATATATATATATATATATATATATATATATATATAGATTTGGGTTCAAATGAGTACCACTAGTTTTGCGGAGTACCGGAGGTACCTCGCTTAAAATTATTTTTTTTGAAATTTTTTTTCATAATCATGTTTAAATTAATACTATAAGACTACTTGCAAAAAATCACACATAAACACACACTATAACTATGTGAAACGTGCAAGTTCACATGAACTGCACTGTTGTGAACGTATGTTCACAGCTAAGCATGTTCACATGAATTTTTCCACGTTCACATGACTTTTAAGAGGCTACGAAGTGTGAATGCATGTAATTCTTTTACAAATATGCTTATATTATTTGTATCTAAATGAATATGAAAAAAATTTAAAAAAAAAAACTTTTTTACGGAGCATGTTCACATCTTAAACCCGTGTGTTCACAGGTACTCACGGTACTCTGCATTTTTTAGGTACTCACACGAACCATATTCTATATATATATATATATATATATATATATATATATATATATATAGACACACACATATGTATGTAAGTATGTATATATCTATATCTATAGCCCAATATCACAATTGTATGTAATGTATGTATGTATGTATACATCTAAATCTATAGCCCAATATCACAAATTGATTAATAAGTCAAATCTATGGTTATTAAGTAAATCATTTTCTCATTTCTCTTCTATGTGGGACAAAGTCCCAACAATACCCCACATTTTCTATTCAAACACGAAGAATACCCCCACATTTGAATAGAAAATAAGTCTACTGTTGAGGTGCATGATATTCTATTCCTAGGAAATTAGATATAATATGCATTTATAAAAGTGTCGACATGTAGACTTAAACTTTACATAGTGATATCCATTGGATTTACTTTGTGGGTAGTGACTGTTAGTCTTGAACTAACGACGTTGTTTAGTAAATCTAATCAATAGGTAACACACATATCATATTATGTAGAATTGAATTTTTACAATTGTGTTCATTTCGGTCCTGAATAATCCTTCTTCATGAGAATTATAGAGAACTTAGCCATCTCAGTTCCTAATGATGCGACCCCACATCAATCTGGTATAGGTAATGCCAATCTGCAATATTTCGTAGTATTTCACTATATAAGTTATTTAGCATTATTAAGAATAAATATTCAACCCTAAAGCATCAACGAACACACACATTAATATCATAGGAGTGAGCATACATGTGTGTTTATGTGTATTTGAGTTTTCCCCAGATAGTTTGCCTATTGAACCTAGACCATGGAAATGTCCAAGATTGCTAGGTTAGGTTTCCTCATAGTACTCGCTCATTGTGTTGGCTTTAAGCCCATTCCCCTTGATGTGTATGCAACTTGCTCTCTACTTAGGCCTTTTGTCAAAGGATCTGCTATGTTTCCTTTGACTTTATATAATCAATGGAGATAACCCCATTCTCTAGCAAGTCTCTTATTGTCTTATGCCGTCATCTTATGTGTCTTGACTTGCCATTAGATATTTAATTCTTTACACTTGTAAGAGCAACCATACTATCACAATGAATACAAAACGCAGTTACAGGTTTTGGCCACAGAGGAATCCCTTCTAGAATGTTCCTTAGCCGTTCAGCTTCTTCAGCAGCTTTATCTAGTGCTACAAATTCGGCTTCCATAGTTGATCGAGTATTCAATGTTTGTTTAGATGATTTCAAAGATATTGCTGCTCCAGGAAGTGTAAAGACGTAACCACTTGTGGACTTTCCATCCGAGTGATTATAAATCTAATTAGCATCACAAAATCATTCTAAGACAGGAGGATATCTTGTATAGTGTAACCCAGAACTCATTGTATGCTTAAGGTAACAAAACACTCTAATTAAAGCAAACCAATGATCTTTTCGAGGGTTGTGTGAATATCGACAATAAGTTGACTTACTGTGTAAGTTATATCTGGTCTTGTATGATTCATTAGATAATTCAAGCTCCCAAGTACTTATGAATACTCACTGTCTCCTTGGTTATTCTTGAGTTTACTTGAAGGATCAAATAGAGTCACAACTGGTTTGTCATCATAATGATCAAATTTTCTATTGTCACATCCTTGCTTTAATCACACTTGCTTAATCCCAGGAATAAATAACGCTTGCATAAATCTAAATAAAAGATTACAATAAGTCATGCACTACACATACTACAAGGTTACAGTACTAAATTGCTATTACATCACAATATAAATAAAGGCAGCTACCCAGATCCCAACTCAATATTATACCACAAGCTGAAAAGTGAGCTAAAATCCTCTGGGTGGATCAGAAAATAGATCTAAGCAGATGGTCCAGCTTGCTCTTTACCTTTTCCTGTAAAAATTATGAGTAGCAACTGTAAGCTAATTGCTTAGTGAGTTAACAGATATTCATGTTGCATGTAAGATATGTGGCGAAAGTGCCTATAAAGGCTATAAAGGCTGTAATGCTTGCTTGCTTGTAAATGCTTAATACCCAGAATGAATGCTTGCACAATTGAGACATTGCACGCTGAAAGGAGATGCCACCACTAGAGGTTACCGCTGACAGATGATCAATCTGTGATGCGGGGCTAGCTACCCGCATAATGCTTGGGATAGTAAACCCATCGTTGAACTTGTATGCCACATCTATCATATGTGCAAGATTCACGATCGGAGCTAGCACATCCTTTAACACTTCTCTTGGCTTCAGACAAGCCTCGTTTATATCTTTCCATGCGTTTTCAACCATTTTCTTCAGCTCATCAATCGCTACGCTTTCATCCACCCCAAAACTCTTGGCATACGCTTCTACACCCGTTGCCGTTTTATCCCTTTCACGCTCAAACTTCATTCAATTCACAAGTACATTTGGCGCATTAATTAATTCTTAGATCGATCGAATGTTATCATGAGCTGAGTATATATATATTGAGATGTAAGTAAAAAGAATAGAATTGAAGGACCTGGAAAGTCATAACATCGTCGTGGAGCCTTGAAATAAGCTTGGAAGCTTGGAGAACTTTGGGATGGGATTGATACCAAGCCAAAGCCTGGTGAGTAACAATGTCACCCATACCTACTAAAGCAGATTTTGAAAGCACATCATGTGTAGCTGTGACTAATCCAATCTTCATGTACTCTTCAAACGATGGCATCTCCTCGTTCTAATGCTTGCTTGTAAAGCAGATATTCATTACAGCCTATAAAGGCTGTAATGCTTGCTTGCTTGTAAATGCTTAATACCCAGAATGAATGCTTGCACAATTGAGACATTGCACGCTGAAAGGAGATGCCACCACTAGAGGTTACCGCTGACAGATGATCAATCTGTGATGCGGGGCTAGCTACCCGCATAATGCTTGGGATAGTGGTGAGCATCAGAATTGCTTGCTCAAATGTAAAATGCTTATGAGATGCACAAAGAAACTGATCGGGTTATAATTTACCATGTTTATTAAGCGTAAAAGAGTTGTTTTTAATGCAAAAGTGTTACAGAATGTGCCGCTATTGAATAAATTATGTGCCTATGCAGGGAAACAAAATCCGGTTTAAAATGATGAAAAAGGACGAAATTTCAGAGCCAGGCGCAGAGAGGGGCGCAGCCCTGCGCCCAGACCGAGTGCTCGACAGAAGAAATTAATTCACAAAAATACGGATTTCACAGAGGGGCGCAGAGGGGGGCGCAGGCCTGCGCCTACGGCTGCGCCCAGCCCATTAAATTATTAGACGGCCGTTTTTAGGGTTTTCCTAGCTTTTCCTATAAATACCAATGCATATCTCAGAGTTCATCATCATTTTTTTTGGAGGAGAAGGCTAAGGAAAAGAACCCTGTTTGAGCGAAAACACGTACGAAGAACACACGAGTCGAGCTACGGTGATGGATCAACAACTCTTGAACGTTGCATCAACTATGTCCGGCTAAGCTCACCATAATCATTCTCGGAGGAAGCACATCGCTAAGTTTTACTTTATGAACGATTACTTTAAGTTTGCATGGTTTTTATTATTTATATTGTGATTGTAAACGAATGATTATTATTTTGTTGTTGCGTTTCGCAAGATAGTTCGTAGACATTTTATTGTTCGTGCCGAGTTAATTATTTAATTAAGACGAGTAATCAAACGTGTCACGCGCTATGCCCAAGATCACGTAATGATTTTAATAATAATTCTAACGAAGATTATGTCTATGTAATCTTCAAATCGTTTTTATAAATTAAACACAAAGCGAGGTGTGGAATCCGGGAATGGTTATCTTCGTACTTTATTCAATCAAACAATCTTCTTAAGTTTTCTTTTCACAAAATTCGCAAGTAATTAGTTTTATAAATCAAGCAATCACCTTTTTACAAACCACTCAATCTTTCTAAGTTACCTTACTTTGCAATGCTAATCGCTTAAATACGTGCAATTAACCTCTCGCTCTCTGTGGATACGATCCCTACTTACCCTAGCTTCTAAGGTATTTAGTGGTATTTTTGACGGGTTAACGACACTCGCATCAAATTTTGGCGCCGCTGCCGGGGAGCGGTTGCGCTTAAATCACGTATTTTAGTAATTAGCTTAATTTAGTTGCCTTATTTTCTTTAGAGTAATTTAGGTAATTTAGTTAATTTAGTTAATTTCAATTAATTGCTTATTTGCTTTTATTTGCTTTCTTAAATTAGTTAAAGTTTCCTTATGTTGCTATATTCTATTTAATTAGTTTTTAAGTTTTTTTAAGTTTTAATTATTGTTTTAGTTTATTAAGAAAAAGGGAATCGTGGCGCAAGCATCGATTCTCACCAAAAAGAAAGTAACTAATTCGAATTCTTCATCTAGCCCTCATAAGTTTATGCACACACGATATTCTGGTAGAATTTCACCCTTGAAGTTTGATCCAGAAATCGAAAAAACCGCTAGATCTAATAGGCGAGCCACAACTCAAACAAACGAAACTAAAAATACTGCTCCTAAAGTAAACGTGGAGGAAGAAATAATTAATTCGGAAGACGAGAACATCGAAAACGTTCTTGTCGACGTCCAACAAAACCAAAGACCGATGGGAGATCGTAGAACCGTAGAATCCCATTATAGGCCGGGTGATATCCCTGATCCATCACCCATTCTCTACCCAATTAATGAGAATGAACCCGAAATTAGGCCACAGCTATTTAGCATATTACCCGTTTTTCGCGGAGCACCAAGCGAAGAACCGTATGAGCACTTAGCTGAATTCACTGCCATATGTAAGGCCAATCACGTTAGGGGAATGACCGTAGATGCTCTAAAACTCAGACTCTTTCCTTTCTCTTTGAAGGAACGAGCGAAAAATTGGTTCGTGTCACTTCCCACTGATAGTATAACTAACTGGGATGAGATGAAAAAAGAATTTCTAACTGAATATTACCCAATTAGTAAAACTACAGAAAAACGTAAAGAAATCACTGGATTTAAACAAAAAATTGGAGAACAATTTCACGAAGCTTTTAATAGGTTGAATGAATTACTACGAACATGCCCTCACCATGAAATTCCTAAATGGATGCTAATTAAAACCTTTTTCGATGGGGTTAGTCAAGAAAGTAGGAATATGATCACCGCTGCTTCAGGCGGAACCTTTTTAGCCAAGGAAGATGATGAAGCTTGGGAATTATTAACCCAATTAAGCAAAGGTTTAAAAGTTCAAGCAGGTTCGGATAATAGTGTTGGTGTCCAAGTTATGAGCATAGACAACGCATGGAAGAAAGAAGTTAAATCTGACATATCCGAACTAAGCAAAAAGATGGACTTGTTGATGAAAGGAATGGGAAAGGTTACAGCGGCACAGGTTTGCTGTGTCACTTGTGGAGACCCTTCTCATCCAACCGAGAATCGCCCACATACCTTCACGCACGAAGAGTATGTTAACGAAGCTTTTGGATTTCGGCAACGAAGAGAACGGGAGAATCCATACTCGGAAACTTACAATCCGGGATGGAGAAAACACCCGAACTTTAGTTGGAGGGATAATCAAGACAATGATGCTCCCCCGAAGCCAAGATATGAGCAACCTCGTCAACAAAACCGAGATTTCCAATATGGATCGACCTCAGCTACGAAGGATGATCGGTACTATAAACACCAAGACCCTAAAGAAGAAAATGATTCGCGACAAGTGTCGGGGAATTCGAAAGAGTTTTCCGAGTTTATGGAATTCATGAAGCAGCAAACCATGGTTCAAGCGAAAACTATGGAGATGCTTGGAAGGCAGATGGGACAAATTGCAGAATCCCTAACTAAACGAGAAGAAGGGAAGCTTCCAAGCAACACCACAGTTAACCCATCGCACCACCATGGAAAAGAGAAGAAATATGAAGTCAATGAAGTGAACGAAGTTAATAAAGTCACTACCCTTAGGAGTGGAAAGGAAGTAGATAATAAAATAGAAATGCCTAAGGAGAGTGAGACTGACGACGAGGTAGAAATTGCTTATGAAGAAGAACCACCCAGATCGGAGTCAAAGGTAGAAACAAAAGTTAAGAAGGTAACCTTTAAGGAAGTAGAAGCCAAGAAACCAGTAGAGAATAAAGTTGGGGAAGGGAGTTCCAATACTGAAACTGCTCCCTACCCAACGGCCTTAGAAAATCCAGCTTCATTCTCTTATGGTAAGAAAGGACCTAAAAACGAAGAGTTATGGGATATTTTTAATCAAGTTAAAATTAACATTCCCTTAATCAAAGCTATACAACAAGTTCCTTCTTACGCTAAATTCCTAAAAGACCTTTGTACTTAGAAGCGAAAATTTAAAATAACTCTTCCGAAGCAAATCAACCTCACTGAACAAGTCAGTGCAGTTATCACGAGCTCACTGCCACCTAAACTAAAAGATCCAGGATCACCCTTGATCCCGGTAACTATCGGCGATATTCAAATTAAAAAAGCACTTCTAGACTTAGGGGCAAGTGTTAATATTCTACCTGGTAATTTATTTGACCAACATGATCTAGGAACCCTACAGACAACAGATGTCATCCTACAATTAGCAGATAGGTCTACCAAAGTACCACGAGGAATGTTATCTAATGTAATCGTTAAGGTCGAAGATTTCTATTATCCAGTAGATTTCTTAGTGTTGGATTCAGATAGTGCTTACAAAGAAAGCCAACCGGCAATCATATTAGGACGTCCCTTCTTAGCCACAATCAACGCTCAAATCAATTGCAGGACAGGTGCATTAGACATAGCATTCGGAAACCGTAAACTCCGACTTAATGTCTTTAACAATGTACCCAATGCGCCATTGGATTCAGAGTGCTATATGATCGATCTAGTTGATGATTTAACACAACAACAATTATCAACAATAACATGTAAAGATCCAGTGGAGCTGCTCCTGTACTATAATGCGCATATGCTAGATAATATGCCTGAAGCTAAGGAGTTTGAACTTGAAAGTGTTCAGTCAGTAGATTCTAATCAACCACCATGGACACATAAGATCGAAAAACTTCCGACTGACCTTCCACCATCAGCAAAACCGTCTTTAGAGCAACCACCCAAGCTAGAGTTGAAACCACTTCCATCTCATCTCAAATATGCTTTTCTTGGCCCTGAGAATACACTGCCTGTAATCATCGCAACAGACCTTACTGCTGCACAAGAAAAGGCCTTGTTAGAAGTGTTATCGAGATATAAGGAAGCGGTAGGCTGGACCATAGCAGATCTTAAAGGAATTAGTCCAACGTTGTGTATGCATAGGATTATAACTGATCCAACAGCCAAGCCAAGCAGAGATGCTCAGAGAAGGCTAAACCCTAACCTTAGAGAGGTAGTGAAGAAAGAAGTGTTGAAATGGCTAGATGCTGGAATTATCTATCCGATATCAGATAGCCAATGGGTTAGTCCCACACAAACGGTTCCAAAAAAATCTGGAATCACTGTCGTCGATACTCCTGAAGGAGAAAAGATTGCAACTCGCCCTGTGACGGGGTGGAGAATATGTATCGACTACAGAAAACTAAACGCCGCAACCTCAAAAGATCATTTTCCTCTGCCATTCATCGACCAAATAGTAGAGAAGCTAGCAGGGCAGAAATTCTATTGTTTCCTAGATGGCTATTCGGGGTATAACCAAATCCCAATACACCCAGAGGACCAAGATAAAACGACATTTACGTGTCCGTATGGCACATTCGCCTACCGAAGAATGCCATTTGGATTATGTAACGCTCCAGCCACATTTCAGCGATGTATGATGGCTATATTTTCAGACATGGTCGGAGGTTCTCTTGAAATCTTCATGGACGACTTTTCGCTATTTGATAAGTCATTCGAAGGGTGCCTCTCTCATTTAGAAAAAGTTCTTAAGCGTTGTACTGAAACTAATTTAGTACTAAGCTGGGAGAAAAGTCACTTTATGGTTAAAGCGGGAGTAGTCTTAGGACACATAGTCTCTGAAAGAGGAATGGAGGTTGATCGAGCTAAGATACAAATAATTTCCTCGCTACCACCACCAACTAATATCAAGGGGATTCGTTCTTTTCTAGGACATGCAGGTTTCTATAGGAGATTCATAAAAGATTTTAGTGCCATATCCAAACCCCTATGTAACCTTCTCCAAAAAGACGCACCGTTCAATTTTGATAAAGACTGTGCAGAGGCATTTAACACATTAAAAATGAAGCTCACGGAGGCACCAATTCTGCAATCACCTGATTGGTCTCAACCCTTTGAGATCATGTGTGACGCCAGCGATCATGCAGTAGGTGCCGTCCTTGGTCAAAGAGTGGACAAAAAGCCAGTGGTAATATACTATGCAAGTAAAACCTTCTCTGAAGCTCAAATTAATTACACAACCACTGAAAAAGAATTGCTTGCAGTAGTGTATGCGCTAGATAAGTTTAGATCTTACGTCTGGGGAGCTAAGGTAATTGTGTATTCCGATCATAGTGCCTTACGACACCTCTTGGCTAAGAAAGATGCTAAGCCACGGCTAATTCGTTGGATACTGTTGCTACAAGAATTTGATTTAGAAATCAGAGACAAAAAGGGCTCAGAAAATGTAGTAGCAGACCATCTCTCGAGACTACCAGCAATCACCACTGATATGCTGGACTCCATTCGGGACAATTTCCCAGATGAACAATTATTGTTCGTCGCAAAAGTGCCTTGGTTCGCTAACTTAGTGAATTACTTTGTCACAGGGAAAACCCCAAGCCACTGGAATTCACATCAAAGAAAGTATTTCTTCTCTCAAACTAAACAGTACATTTGGGAGGAGCCGGATTTATTCAAAATTGGAGTAGATCAGATTATCCGGCGATGTGTTCCAGATAATGAGCATTATGATATTTTAAATCACTGTCACTCGTATGCATGTGGAGGCCATTTTAGTGCTAAGAAGACAGGACATCGAATCCTACAAAGTGGATTCTTTTGGCCAACCATCTTTAAGGACTCCTACGAGTTTGTTAAGTCATGCCTACGATGCCAGCAGATAGGAGGTATTTCAAAAAGAGACCAAATGCCTATGACACCAATTCTTATAGTAGAGATTTTCGATGTGTGGGGCATAGACTTTATGGGACCATTCCCTAAGTCATATGGTTTCGAATATATCCTAGTGGCAGTTGATTACGTCTCTAAATGGGTAGAAGCCGAAGCCACAAGGACTAATGACCACAAAGTAGTGTGCCAATTCGTTAAACGTAATATATTTTCTCGCCATGGAATCCCTAGAGCCATAATTAGTGATGGGGGTTCTCATTTCAAAAATATGTACTTTAGCAAACTACTTAAGCATTATGGAGTAACGCATAAGATAGCTACCCCATATCACCCACAAACTAGTGGACAAGTAGAGGTATCCAACAGGGAGGTTAAGCGAATATTAGAAAAAACAGTACGACCTGATAGGAAGGATTGGTCAATACGATTAGATGATGCACTTTGGGCATATCGTACAGCGTATAAAACCCCTATTGGCATGTCTCCCTATAAACTAGTTTATGGGAAATTATGTCATCTTCCGGTTGAGTTAGAGCACCGAGCCTTATGGGCCATTAAAAACGCAAATCTTAACTTCACAGCTGCCGGTATAAATCGAAAGCACCAACTGCACGAATTAGAAGAAATTCGCAAGGAAGCTTATGAAAGTTCTAAAACATATAAAGAAAAAACAAAAGCTTTCCACGATCGA